>CAMPDV010003041.1:0-55166 GCA_946699065.1 Loxodes magnus | reverse complement strand
TGTTTTTTTTTACTTTAAAAATTACACAACTATTTTTCATACATTGTTAACTCACTCTGGTATTAAAATTTCGTATTCAACTTCCAAAACACTTATAAAACAATGTTTTTTTTTTACTTTAAAAATTACACAACTATTTTTCATACATTGTTAACTCACTCTGGTATTAAAATTTCGTATTCAACTTCCAAAACACTTATAAAACAATGTTTTTTTTTACTTTAAAAATTACACAACTATTTTTCATACATTGTTAACTCACTCTGGTATTAAAATTTCGTATTCAACTTCCAAAACATATCAAAAACAATGTTTTTTTTACTTTAAAAATTACACAACTATTTTTCATACATTGTTAACTCACTCTGGTATTAAAATTTCGTATTCAACTTCCAAAACATATCAAAAACAATGTTTTTTTTTACTTTAAAAATTACACAACTATTTTTCATACATTGTTAACTCACTCTGGTATTAAAATTTCGTATTCAACTTCCAAAACACTTATAAAACAATGTTTTTTTTTACTTTAAAAATTACACAACTATTTTTCATACATTGTTAACTCACTCTGGTATTAAAATTTCGTATTCAACTTCCAAAACACTTATAAAACAATGTTTTTTTTTACTTTAAAAATTACACAACTATTTTTCATACATTGTTAACTCACTCTGGTATTAAAATTTCGTATTCAACTTCCAAAACACTTATAAAACAATGTTTTTTTTTACTTTAAAAATTACACAACTATTTTTCATACATTGTTAACTCACTCTGGTATTAAAATTTCGTATTCAACTTCCAAAACACTTATAAAACAATGTTTTTTTTTACTTTAAAAATTACACAACTATTTTTCATACATTGTTAACTCACTCTGGTATTAAAAATTTCGTATTCAACTTCCAAAACACTTATAAAACAATGTTTTTTTTTACTTTAAAAATTACACAACTATTTTTCATACATTGTTAACTCACTTTGGTATTAAAATTTCGTATTCAACTTCCAAAACACTTATAAAACAATGTTTTTTTTTACTTTAAAAATTACACAACTATTTTTCATACATTGTTAACTCACTTTGGTATTAAAATTTCGTATTCAACTTCCAAAACACTTATAAAACAATGTTTTTTTTTTTACTTTAAAAATTACACAACTATTTTTCATACATTGTTAACTCACTCTGGTATTAAAATTTCGTATTCAACTTCCAAAACACTTATAAAACAATGTTTTTTTTTACTTTAAAAATTACACAACTATTTTTTCATACATTGTTAACTCACTCTGGTATTAAAAATTTCGTATTCAACTTCCAAAACATATCAAAAACAATGTTTTTTTTTACTTTAAAAATTACACAACTATTTTTCATACATTGTTAACTCACTTTGGTATTAAAATTTCGTATTCAACTTCCAAAACACTTATAAAATAATGTTTTTTTTTACTTTAAAAATTACACAACTATTTTTCATACATTGTTAACTCACTCTGGTATTAAAATTTCGTATTCAACTTCCAAAACATATCAAAAACAATGTTTTTTTTTACTTTAAAAATTACACAACTATTTTTCATACATTGTTAACTCACTCTGGTATTAAAATTTCGTATTCAACTTCCAAAACACTTATAAAACAATGTTTTTTTTTACTTTAAAAATTACACAACTATTTTTCATACATTGTTAACTCACTCTGGTATTAAAATTTCGTATTCAACTTCCAAAACATATCAAAAACAATGTTTTTTTTTACTTTAAAAATTACACAACTATTTTTCATACATTGTTAACTCACTCTGGTATTAAAATTTCGTATTCAACTTCCAAAACATATCAAAAACAATGTTTTTTTTTACTTTAAAAATTACACAACTATTTTTCATACATTGTTAACTCACTCTGGTATTAAAATTTCGTATTCAACTTCCAAAACACTATCAAAAACAATGTTTTTTTACTTTAAAAATTACACAACTATTTTTCATACATTGTTAACTCACTTTGGTATTAAAATTTCGTATTCAACTTCCAAAACATATCAAAAACAATGTTTTTTTTTACTTTAAAAATTACACAACTATTTTTCATACATTGTTAACTCACTCTGGTATTAAAATTTCGTATTCAACTTCCAAAAACTTATAAAAACAATGTTTTTTTTTACTTTAAAAATTACACAACTATTTTTCATACATTGTTAACTCACTCTGGTATTAAAAATTTCGTATTCAACTTCCAAAACACTATCATAAAACAATGTTTTTTTTTTACTTTAAAAATTACACAACTATTTTTCATACATTGTTAACTCACTCTGGTATTAAAATTTCGTATTCAACTTCCAAAACATATCAAAAACAATGTTTTTTTTTACTTTAAAAATTACACAACTATTTTTCATACATTGTTAACTCACTCTGGTATTAAAATTTCGTATTCAACTTCCAAAACACTTATAAAACAATGTTTTTTTTTACTTTAAAAATTACACAACTATTTTTCATACATTGTTAACTCACTCTGGTATTAAAATTTCGTATTCAACTTCCAAAACATATCAAAAACAATGTTTTTTTTTACTTTAAAAATTACACAACTATTTTTCATACATTGTTAACTCACTCTGGTATTAAAATTTCGTATTCAACTTCCAAAACACTTCAAAAACAATGTTTTTTTTTACTTTAAAAATTACACAACTATTTTTCATACATTGTTAACTCACTTTGGTATTAAAATTTCGTATTCAACTTCCAAAACACTTATAAAACAATGTTTTTTTTTTACTTTAAAAATTACACAACTATTTTTCATACATTGTTAACTCACTCTGGTATTAAAATTTCGTATTCAACTTCCAAAACACTTATAAAACAATGTTTTTTTTTACTTTAAAAATTACACAACTATTTTTCATACATTGTTAACTCACTCTGGTATTAAAATTTCGTATTCAACTTCCAAAACACTTATAAAAACAATGTTTTTTTTTACTTTAAAAATTACACAACTATTTTTCATACATTGTTAACTCACTCTGGTATTAAAATTTCGTATTCAACTTCCAAAACACTTATAAAACAATGTTTTTTTTTACTTTAAAAATTACACAACTATTTTTCATACATTGTTAACTCACTCTGGTATTAAAATTTCGTATTCAACTTCCAAAACATATCAAAAACAATGTTTTTTTTTACTTTAAAAATTACACAACTATTTTTCATACATTGTTAACTCACTCTGGTATTAAAATTTCGTATTCAACTTCCAAAACACTTATAAAACAATGTTTTTTTTTACTTTAAAAATTACACAACTATTTTTCATACATTGTTAACTCACTCTGGTATTAAAATTTCGTATTCAACTTCCAAAACATATCAAAAACAATGTTTTTTTACTTTAAAAATTACACAACTATTTTTCATACATTGTTAACTCACTCTGGTATTAAAATTTCGTATTCAACTTCCAAAACATATCAAAAACAATGTTTTTTTACTTTAAAAATTACACAACTATTTTTCATACATTGTTAACTCACTCTGGTATTAAAATTTCGTATTCAACTTCCAAAACACTTATAAAACAATGTTTTTTTTTACTTTAAAAATTACACAACTATTTTTCATACATTGTTAACTCACTCTGGTATTAAAATTCGTATTCAACTTCCAAAACACTTATAAAACAATGTTTTTTTTACTTTAAAAATTACACAACTATTTTTCATACATTGTTAACTCACTCTGGTATTAAAATTTCGTATTCAACTTCCAAAACACTTATAAAACAATGTTTTTTTTTACTTTAAAAATTACACAACTATTTTTCATACATTGTTAACTCACTTTGGTATTAAAATTTCGTATTCAACTTCCAAAACACTTATAAAACAATGTTTTTTTTTACTTTAAAAATTACACAACTATTTTTCATACATTGTTAACTCACTTTGGTATTAAAATTTCGTATTCAACTTCCAAAACACTTATAAAACAATGTTTTTTTTTACTTTAAAAATTACACAACTATTTTTCATACATTGTTAAACTCACTCTGGTATTAAAATTTCGTATTCAACTTCCAAAACACTTATAAAACAATGTTTTTTTTTACTTTAAAAATTACACAACTATTTTTCATACATTGTTAACTCACTCTGGTATTAAAATTTCGTATTCAACTTCCAAAACATATCAAAAACAATGTTTTTTTTTACTTTAAAAATTACACAACTATTTTTCATACATTGTTAACTCACTTTGGTATTAAAATTTCGTATTCAACTTCCAAAACACTTATAAAACAATGTTTTTTTTTACTTAAAAATTACACAACTATTTTTCATACATTGTTAACTCACTCTGGTATTAAAATTTCGTATTCAACTTCCAAAACATATCAAAAACAATGTTTTTTTTTACTTTAAAAATTACACAACTATTTTTCATACATTGTTAACTCACTCTGGTATTAAAATTTCGTATTCAACTTCCAAAACACTTATAAAACAATGTTTTTTTTTACTTTAAAAATTACACAACTATTTTTCATACATTGTTAACTCACTTTGGTATTAAAATTTCGTATTCAACTTCCAAAACATATCAAAAACAATGTTTTTTTTTACTTTAAAAATTACACAACTATTTTTCATACATTGTTAACTCACTCTGGTATTAAAATTTCGTATTCAACTTCCAAAACACTTATAAAACAATGTTTTTTTTTACTTTAAAAATTACACAACTATTTTTCATACATTGTTAACTCACTCTGGTATTAAAATTTCGTATTCAACTTCCAAAACATATCAAAAAACAATGTTTTTTTTTACTTTAAAAATTACACAACTATTTTTCATACATTGTTAACTCACTCTGGTATTAAAATTTGTATTCAACTTCCAAAACATATCAAAAACAATGTTTTTTTTTTACTTTAAAAATTACACAAACTATTTTTCATACATTGTTAACTCACTCTGGTATTAAAATTTCGTATTCAACTTCCAAAACATATCAAAAACAATGTTTTTTTTTACTTTAAAAATTACACAACTATTTTTTCATACATTGTTAACTCACTTTGGTATTAAAATTTCGTATTCAACTTCCAAAACATATCAAAAACAATGTTTTTTTTTTACTTTAAAAATTACACAACTATTTTTCATACATTGTTAACTCACTCTGGTATTAAAATTTCGTATTCAACTTCCAAAACACTTATAAAACAATGTTTTTTTTTACTTTAAAAATTACACAACTATTTTTCATACATTGTTAACTCACTCTGGTATTAAAATTTCGTATTCAACTTCCAAAACACTTATAAAACAATGTTTTTTTTTACTTTAAAAATTACACAACTATTTTTCATACATTGTTAACTCACTCTGGTATTAAAATTTCGTATTCAACTTCCAAAACATATCAAAAACAATGTTTTTTTACTTTAAAAATTACACAACTATTTTTCATACATTGTTAACTCACTCTGGTATTAAAATTTCGTATTCAACTTCCAAAACATATCAAAAACAATGTTTTTTTTTACTTTAAAAATTACACAACTATTTTTCATACATTGTTAACTCACTCTGGTATTAAAATTTCGTATTCAACTTCCAAAACACTTATAAAACAATGTTTTTTTTTACTTTAAAAATTACACAACTATTTTTCATACATTGTTAACTCACTCTGGTATTAAAATTTCGTATTCAACTTCCAAAACATATCAAAAACAATGTTTTTTTTACTTTAAAAATTACACAACTATTTTTCATACATTGTTAACTCACTCTGGTATTAAAATTTCGTATTCAACTTCCAAAACACTTATAAAACAAGTTTTTTTTTACTTTAAAAATTACACAACTATTTTTCATACATTGTTAACTCACTCTGGTATTAAAATTTCGTATTCAACTTCCAAAACATATCAAAAACAATGTTTTTTTTTACTTTAAAAATTACACAACTATTTTTCATACATTGTTAACTCACTCTGGTATTAAAATTTCGTATTCAACTTCCAAAACATATCAAAAACAATGTTTTTTTTTTACTTTAAAAATTACACAACTATTTTTCATACATTGTTAACTCACTCTGGTATTAAAATTTCGTATTCAACTTCCAAAACATATCAAAAACAATGTTTTTTTTTACTTTAAAAATTACACAACTATTTTTCATACATTGTTAACTCACTTTGGTATTAAAATTTCGTATTCAACTTCCAAAACACTTATAAAACAATGTTTTTTTTTTACTTTAAAAATTACACAACTATTTTTCATACATTGTTAACTCACTCTGGTATTAAAATTTCGTATTCAACTTCCAAAACACTTATAAAACAATGTTTTTTTTTACTTTAAAAATTACACAACTATTTTTCATACATTGTTAACTCACTCTGGTATTAAAATTTCGTATTCAACTTCCAAAACACTTATAAAACAATGTTTTTTTTTACTTTAAAAATTACACAACTATTTTTCATACATTGTTAACTCACTCTGGTATTAAAATTTCGTATTCAACTTCCAAAACACTTATAAAACAATGTTTTTTTTTACTTTAAAAATTACACAACTATTTTTCATACATTGTTAACTCACTCTGGTATTAAAATTTCGTATTCAACTTCCAAAACATATCAAAAACAATGTTTTTTTTTACTTTAAAAATTACACAACTATTTTTCATACATTGTTAACTCACTCTGGTATTAAAATTTCGTATTCAACTCCAAAACACTTATAAAACAATGTTTTTTTTTACTTTAAAAATTACACAACTATTTTTCATACATTGTTAACTCACTCTGGTATTAAAATTTCGTATTCAACTTCCAAAACATATCAAAAACAATGTTTTTTTACTTTAAAAATTACACAACTATTTTTCATACATTGTTAACTCACTCTGGTATTAAAATTTCGTATTCAACTTCCAAAACACTTATAAAACAATGTTTTTTTTTACTTTAAAAATTACACAACTATTTTTCATACATTGTTAACTCACTCTGGTATTAAAATTTCGTATTCAACTTCCAAAACACTTATAAAACAATGTTTTTTTTTACTTTAAAAATTACACAACTATTTTTCATACATTGTTAACTCACTCTGGTATTAAAATTTCGTATTCAACTTCCAAAACACTTATAAAACAATGTTTTTTTTTACTTTAAAAATTACACAACTATTTTTCATACATTGTTAACTCACTTTGGTATTAAAATTTCGTATTCAACTTCCAAAACACTTATAAAACAATGTTTTTTTTTACTTTAAAATTACACAACTATTTTTCATACATTGTTAACTCACTTTGGTATTAAAATTTCGTATTCAACTTCCAAAACACTTATAAAACATGTTTTTTTTTACTTTAAAAATTACACAACTATTTTTCATACATTGTTAACTCACTCTGGTATTAAAATTTCGTATTCAACTTCCAAAACACTTATAAAACAATGTTTTTTTTTACTTTAAAAATTACACAACTATTTTTCATACATTGTTAACTCACTCTGGTATTAAAATTTCGTATTCAACTTCCAAAACATATCAAAAACAATGTTTTTTTTTACTTTAAAAATTACACAACTATTTTTCATACATTGTTAACTCACTTTGGTATTAAAATTTCGTATTCAACTTCCAAAACACTTATAAAACAATGTTTTTTTTACTTTAAAAATTACACAACTATTTTTCATAACATTGTTAACTCACTCTGGTATTAAAATTTCGTATTCAACTTCCAAAACATATCAAAAACAATGTTTTTTTTTACTTTAAAAATTACACAACTATTTTTCATACATTGTTAACTCACTCTGGTATTAAAATTTCGTATTCAACTTCCAAAACACTTATAAAACAATGTTTTTTTTTACTTTAAAAATTACACAACTATTTTTCATACATTGTTAACTCACTTTGGTATTAAAATTTCGTATTCAACTTCCAAAACATATCAAAAACAATGTTTTTTTTTACTTTAAAAATTACACAACTATTTTTCATACATTGTTAACTCACTCTGGTATTAAAATTTCGTATTCAACTTCCAAAACACTTATAAAACAATGTTTTTTTTTACTTTAAAAATTACACAACTATTTTTCATACATTGTTAACTCACTCTGGTATTAAAATTTCGTATTCAACTTCCAAAACATATCAAAAACAATGTTTTTTTTTACTTTAAAAAATTACACAACTATTTTTCATACATTGTTAACTCACTCTGGTATTAAAATTTGTATTCAACTTCCAAAACATATCAAAAACAATGTTTTTTTTTTACTTTAAAAATTACACAACTATTTTTCATACATTGTTAACTCACTCTGGTATTAAAATTTCGTATTCAACTTCCAAAACATATCAAAAACAATGTTTTTTTACTTTAAAAATTACACAACTATTTTTCATACATTGTTAACTCACTCTGGTATTAAAATTTCGTATTCAACTTCCAAAACATATCAAAAACAATGTTTTTTTTTACTTTAAAAATTACACAACTATTTTTCATACATTGTTAACTCACTCTGGTATTAAAATTTCGTATTCAACTTCCAAAACACTTATAAAACAATGTTTTTTTTTACTTTAAAAATTACACAACTATTTTTCATACATTGTTAACTCACTCTGGTATTAAAATTTCGTATTCAACTTCCAAAACATATCAAAAACAATGTTTTTTTTTACTTTAAAAATTACACAACTATTTTTCATACATTGTTAACTCACTCTGGTATTAAAATTTCGTATTCAACTTCCAAAACACTTATAAAACAATGTTTTTTTTTACTTTAAAAATTACACAACTATTTTTCATACATTGTTAACTCACTCTGGTATTAAAATTTCGTATTCAACTTCCAAAACATATCAAAAACAATGTTTTTTTTTTACTTTAAAAATTACACAACTATTTTTCATACATTGTTAACTCACTTTGGTATTAAAATTTCGTATTCAACTTCCAAAACACTTATAAAACAATGTTTTTTTTTTACTTTAAAAATTACACAACTATTTTTCATACATTGTTAACTCACTCTGGTATTAAAATTTCGTATTCAACTTCCAAAACATATCAAAAACAATGTTTTTTTTTTACTTTAAAAATTACACAACTATTTTTCATACATTGTTAACTCACTCTGGTATTAAAATTTCGTATTCAACTTCCAAAACACTTATAAAACAATGTTTTTTTTTACTTTAAAAATTACACAACTATTTTTCATACATTGTTAACTCACTTTGGTATTAAAATTTCGTATTCAACTTCCAAAACATATCAAAAACAATGTTTTTTTTTACTTTAAAAATTACACAACTATTTTTCATACATTGTTAACTCACTCTGGTATTAAAATTTCGTATTCAACTTCCAAAACACTTATAAAACAATGTTTTTTTTTACTTTAAAAATTACACAACTATTTTTCATACATTGTTAACTCACTCTGGTATTAAAATTTCGTATTCAACTTCCAAAACATATCAAAAACAATGTTTTTTTTTACTTTAAAAATTACACAACTATTTTTTCATACATTGTTAACTCACTCTGGTATTAAAATTTGTATTCAACTTCCAAAACATATCAAAAACAATGTTTTTTTTTACTTTAAAAATTACACAACTATTTTTCATACATTGTTAACTCACTCTGGTATTAAAATTTCGTAATCAACTTCCAAAACACTTATAAAACAATGTTTTTTTTTACTTTAAAAATTACACAACTATTTTTCATACATTGTTAACTCACTCTGGTATTAAAATTTCGTATTCAACTTCCAAAACACTTATAAAACAATGTTTTTTTTTACTTTAAAAATTACACAACTATTTTTCATACATTGTTAACTCACTCTGGTATTAAAATTTCGTATTCAACTTCCAAAACATATCAAAAACAATGTTTTTTTTTACTTTAAAAATTACACAACTATTTTTCATACATTGTTAACTCACTCTGGTATTAAAATTCGTATTCAACTTCCAAAAACATATCAAAAACAATGTTTTTTTTTACTTTAAAAATTACACAACTATTTTTCATACATTGTTAACTCACTCTGGTATTAAAATTTCGTATTCAACTTCCAAAACACTTATAAAACAATGTTTTTTTTTACTTTAAAAATTACACAACTATTTTTCATACATTGTTAACTCACTCTGGTATTAAAATTTCGTATTCAACTTCCAAAACATATCAAAAACAATGTTTTTTTTTACTTTAAAAATTACACAACTATTTTTCATACATTGTTAACTCACTTTGGTATTAAAATTTCGTATTCAACTTCCAAAACACTTATAAAACAATGTTTTTTTTTACTTTAAAAATTACACAACTATTTTTCATACATTGTTAACTCACTCTGGTATTAAAATTTCGTATTCAACTTCCAAAACATATCAAAAACAATGTTTTTTTTTACTTTAAAAATTACACAACTATTTTTCATACATTGTTAACTCACTCTGGTATTAAAATTTCGTATTCAACTTCCAAAACATATCAAAAACAATGTTTTTTTTTACTTTAAAAATTACACAACTATTTTTCATACATTGTTAACTCACTCTGTATTAAAATTTCGTATTCAACTTCCAAAACATATCAAAAACAATGTTTTTTTTTTACTTTAAAAATTACACAACTATTTTTCATACATTGTTAACTCACTCTGGTATTAAAATTTCGTATTCAACTTCCAAAACACTTATAAAACAATGTTTTTTTTTACTTTAAAAATTACACAACTATTTTTCATACATTGTTAACTCACTCTGGTATTAAAATTTCGTATTCAACTTCCAAAACATATCAAAAACAATGTTTTTTTTTACTTTAAAAATTACACAACTATTTTTCATACATTGTTAACTCACTCTGGTATTAAAATTTGTATTCAACTTCCAAAACATATCAAAAACAATGTTTTTTTTTTACTTTAAAAATTACACAACTATT
This sequence comes from Loxodes magnus, assembly GCA_946699065.1. Taxonomy (NCBI): domain Eukaryota; phylum Ciliophora; class Karyorelictea; order Loxodida; family Loxodidae; genus Loxodes; species Loxodes magnus. Next base: position 44,108 of record CAMPDV010003041.1, on the reverse strand, counting down.
TTTCATACATTGTTAACTCACTCTGGTATTAAAATTTCGTATTCAACTTCCAAAACACTTATAAAACAATGTTTTTTTTTACTTTAAAATTACACAACTATTTTTCATACATTGTTAACTCACTCTGGTATTAAAATTTCGTATTCAACTTCCAAAACACTTATAAAACAATGTTTTTTTTTACTTTAAAAATTACACAACTATTTTTCATACATTGTTAACTCACTCTGGTATTAAAATTTCGTATTCAACTTCCAAAACATATCAAAACAATGTTTTTTTTTACTTTAAAAATTACACAACTATTTTTCATACATTGTTAACTCACTCTGGTATTAAAATTTCGTATTCAACTTCCAAAACATATCAAAAACAATGTTTTTTTTTTACTTTAAAAATTACACAACTATTTTTCATACATTGTTAACTCACTCTGGTATTAAAATTTCGTATTCAACTTCCAAAACACTTATAAAACAATGTTTTTTTTTACTTTAAAAATTACACAACTATTTTTCATACATTGTTAACTCACTCTGGTATTAAAATTTCGTATTCAACTTCCAAAACACTTATAAAACAATGTTTTTTTTTACTTTAAAAATTACACAACTATTTTTCATACATTGTTAACTCACTCTGGTATTAAAATTTCGTATTCAACTTCCAAAACATATCAAAAACAATGTTTTTTTTTACTTTAAAAATTACACAACTATTTTTCATACATTGTTAACTCACTCTGTATTAAAATTTCGTATTCAACTTCCAAAACACTTATAAAACAATGTTTTTTTTTACTTAAAAATTACACAACTATTTTTCATACATTGTTAACTCACTCTGGTATTAAAATTTCGTATTCAACTTCCAAAACACTTATAAAACAATGTTTTTTTTTACTTTAAAAATTACACAACTATTTTTCATACATTGTTAACTCACTCTGGTATTAAAATTTCGTATTCAACTTCCAAAACACTTATAAAACAATGTTTTTTTTTACTTTAAAAATTACACAACTATTTTTCATACATTGTTAACTCACTCTGGTATTAAAATTTCGTATTCAACTTCCAAAACACTTATAAAACAATGTTTTTTTTTACTTTAAAAATTACACAAAACTATTTTTCATACATTGTTAACTCACTCTGGTATTAAAATTTCGTATTCAACTTCCAAAACATATCAAAAACTATGTTTTTTTACTTTAAAAATTACACAACTATTTTTCATACATTGTTAACTCACTCTGGTATTAAAATTTCGTATTCAACTTCCAAAACATATCAAAAACAATGTTTTTTTTTTACTTTAAAAAATTACACAACTATTTTTCATACATTGTTAACTCACTCTGGTATTAAAATTTCGTATTCAACTTCCAAAACACTTATAAAACAATGTTTTTTTTTACTTTAAAAATTACACAACTATTTTTCATACATTGTTAACTCACTCTGGTATTAAAATTTCGTATTCAACTTCCAAAACATATCAAAAACAATGTTTTTTTTTACTTTAAAAATTACACAACTATTTTTCATACATTGTTAACTCACTCTGGTATTAAAATTTCGTATTCAACTTCCAAAACACTTATAAAACAATGTTTTTTTTTACTTTAAAAATTACACAACTATTTTTCATACATTGTTAACTCACTCTGGTATTAAAATTTCGTATTCAACTTCCAAAACATATCAAAAACAATGTTTTTTTTTACTTTAAAAATTACACAACTATTTTTCATACATTGTTAACTCACTCTGGTATTAAAATTTCGTATTCAACTTCCAAAACACTTATAAACAATGTTTTTTTTTACTTTAAAAATTACACAACTATTTTTCATACATTGTTAACTCACTCTGGTATTAAAATTTCGTATTCAACTTCCAAAACACTTATAAAACAATGTTTTTTTTTACTTTAAAAATTACACAACTATTTTTCATACATTGTTAACTCACTCTGGTATTAAAATTTCGTATTCAACTTCCAAAACACTTATAAAACAAGTTTTTTTTTACTTTAAAAATTACACAACTATTTTTCATACATTGTTAACTCACTCTGGTATTAAAATTTCGTATTCAACTTCCAAAACATATCAAAAACAATGTTTTTTTTTACTTTAAAAATTACACAACTATTTTTCATACATTGTTAACTCACTCTGGTATTAAAATTTCGTATTCAACTTCCAAAAACACTTATAAAACAATGTTTTTTTTTACTTTAAAAATTACACAACTATTTTTCATACATTGTTAACTCACTCTGGTATTAAAATTTCGTATTCAACTTCCAAAACATATCAAAAACAATGTTTTTTTTTACTTTAAAAATTACACAACTATTTTTCATACATTGTTAACTCACTCTGGTATTAAAATTTCGTATTCAACTTCCAAAACACTTATAAAACAATGTTTTTTTTTACTTTAAAAATTACACAACTATTTTTCATACATTGTTAACTCACTCTGGTATTAAAATTTCGTATTCAACTTCCAAAACACTTATAAAACAATGTTTTTTTTTACTTTAAAATTACACAACTATTTTTCATACATTGTTAACTCACTCTGGTATTAAAATTTCGTATTCAACTTCCAAAACACTTATAAAACAATGTTTTTTTTTACTTTAAAAATTACACAACTATTTTTCATACATTGTTAACTCACTCTGGTATTAAAATTTCGTATTCAACTTCCAAAACACTTATAAAACAATGTTTTTTTTTTACTTTAAAAAAAAAACATTGTTTTTATAAGTGTTTTGGAAGTTGAATACGAAATTTTAATACCAGAGTGAGTTAACAATGTATGAAAAATAGTTGTGTAATTTTTAAAGTAAAAAAAAACATTGTTTTATAAGTGTTTTGGAAGTTGAATACGAAATTTTAATACCAGAGTGAGTTAACAATGTATGAAAAATAGTTGTGTAATTTTTAAAGTAAAAAAAAACATTGTTTTATAAGTGTTTTGGAAGTTGAATACGAAATTTTAATACCAGAGTGAGTTAACAATGTATGAAAAATAGTTGTGTAATTTTTAAAGTAAAAAAAAACATTGTTTTATAAGTGTTTTGGAAGTTGAATACGAAATTTTAATACCAGAGTGAGTTAACAATGTATGAAAAATAGTTGTGTAATTTTTAAAGTAAAAAAAAACATTGTTTTTGATATGTTTTGGAAGTTGAATACGAAATTTTAATACCAGAGTGAGTTAACAATGTATGAAAAATAGTTGTGTAATTTTAAAGTAAAAAAAAACATTGTTTTATAAGTGTTTTGGAAGTTGAATACGAAATTTTAATACCAGAGTGAGTTAACAATGTATGAAAAATAGTTGTGTAATTTTTAAAGTAAAAAAAAACATTGTTTTTGATATGTTTTGGAAGTTGAATACGAAATTTTAATACCAGAGTGAGTTAACAATGTATGAAAAATAGTTGTGTAATTTTTAAAGTAAAAAAAAACATTGTTTTATAAGTGTTTTGGAAGTTGAATACGAAATTTTAATACCAGAGTGAGTTAACAATGTATGAAAAATAGTTGTGTAATTTTTAAAGTAAAAAAAAAACATTGTTTTATAAGTGTTTTGGAAGTTGAATACGAAATTTTAATACCAGAGTGAGTTAACAATGTATGAAAAATAGTTGTGTAATTTTTAAAGTAAAAAAAAAACATTGTTTTATAAGTGTTTTGGAAGTTGAATACGAAATTTTAATACCAGAGTGAGTTAACAATGTATGAAAAATAGTTGTGTAATTTTTAAAGTAAAAAAAAACATTGTTTTTGATATGTTTTGGAAGTTGAATACGAAATTTTAATACCAGAGTGAGTTAACAATGTATGAAAAATAGTTGTGTAATTTTTAAAGTAAAAAAAAACATTGTTTTATAAGTGTTTTGGAAGTTGAATACGAAATTTTAATACCAGAGTGAGTTAACAATGTATGAAAAATAGTTGTGTAATTTTTAAAGTAAAAAAAAACATTGTTTTTGATATGTTTTGGAAGTTGAATACGAAATTTTTAATACCAGAGTGAGTTAACAATGTATGAAAAATAGTTGTGTAATTTTTAAAGTAAAAAAAAACATTGTTTTATAAGTGTTTTGGAAGTTGAATACGAAATTTTAATACCAGAGTGAGTTAACAATGTATGAAAAATAGTTGTGTAATTTTTAAAGTAAAAAAAAACATTGTTTTTGATATGTTTTGGAAGTTGAATACGAAATTTTAATACCAGAGTGAGTTAACAATGTATGAAAAATAGTTGTGTAATTTTTAAAGTAAAAAAACATAGTTTTTGATATGTTTTGGAAGTTGAATACGAAATTTTAATACCAGAGTGAGTTAACAATGTATGAAAAATAGTTGTGTAATTTTTAAAGTAAAAAAAAACATTGTTTTATAAGTGTTTTGGAAGTTGAATACGAAATTTTAATACCAGAGTGAGTTAACAATGTATGAAAAATAGTTGTGTAATTTTTAAAGTAAAAAAAAACATTGTTTTATAAGTGTTTTGGAAGTTGAATACGAAATTTTAATACCAGAGTGAGTTAACAATGTATGAAAAATAGTTGTGTAATTTTTAAAGTAAAAAAAAACATTGTTTTATAAGTGTTTTGGAAGTTGAATACGAAATTTTAATACCAGAGTGAGTTAACAATGTATGAAAAATAGTTGTGTAATTTTTAAAGTAAAAAAAAACATTGTTTTATAAGTGTTTTGGAAGTTGAATACGAAATTTTAATACCAGAGTGAGTTAACAATGTATGAAAAATAGTTGTGTAATTTTTAAAGTAAAAAAAAAACATTGTTTTTGATATGTTTTGGAAGTTGAATACGAAATTTTAATACCAGAGTGAGTTAACAATGTATGAAAAATAGTTGTGTAATTTTTAAAGTAAAAAAAAAACATTGTTTTATAAGTGTTTTGGAAGTTGAATACGAAATTTTAATACCAGAGTGAGTTAACAATGTATGAAAAATAGTTGTGTAATTTTTAAAGTAAAAAAAAACATTGTTTTATAAGTGTTTTGGAAGTTGAATACGAAATTTTAATACCAGAGTGAGTTAACAATGTATGAAAAATAGTTGTGTAATTTTTAAAGTAAAAAAAAACATTGTTTTTGATATGTTTTGGAAGTTGAATACGAAATTTTAATACCAGAGTGAGTTAACAATGTATGAAAAATAGTTGTGTAATTTTTAAAGTAAAAAAAAACATTGTTTTTGATATGTTTTGGAAGTTGAATACGAAATTTTAATACCAGAGTGAGTTAACAATGTATGAAAAATAGTTGTGTAATTTTTAAAGTAAAAAAAAACATTGTTTTATAAGTGTTTTGGAAGTTGAATACGAAATTTTAATACCAGAGTGAGTTAACAATGTATGAAAAATAGTTGTGTAATTTTTAAAGTAAAAAAAAACATTGTTTTATAAGTGTTTTGGAAGTTGAATACGAAATTTTAATACCAGAGTGAGTTAACAATGTATGAAAAATAGTTGTGTAATTTTTAAAGTAAAAAAAAACATTGTTTTTGATATGTTTTGGAAGTTGAATACAAATTTTAATACCAGAGTGAGTTAACAATGTATGAAAAATAGTTGTGTAATTTTTAAAGTAAAAAAAAACATTGTTTTTGATATGTTTTGGAAGTTGAATACGAAATTTTAATACCAGAGTGAGTTAACAATGTATGAAAAATAGTTGTGTAATTTTTAAAGTAAAAAAAAACATTGTTTTATAAGTGTTTTGGAAGTTGAATACGAAATTTTAATACCAGAGTGAGTTAACAATGTATGAAAAATAGTTGTGTAATTTTTAAAGTAAAAAAAAAACATTGTTTTTGATATGTTTTGGAAGTTGAATACGAAATTTTAATACCAGAGTGAGTTAACAATGTATGAAAAATAGTTGTGTAATTTTTAAAGTAAAAAAAAACATTGTTTTTGATATGTTTTGGAAGTTGAATACGAAATTTTAATACCAGAGTGAGTTAACAATGTATGAAAAATAGTTGTGTAATTTTTAAAGTAAAAAAAAAACATTGTTTTTGATATGTTTTGGAAGTTGAATACGAAATTTTAATACCAGAGTGAGTTAACAATGTATGAAAAATAGTTGTGTAATTTTTAAAGTAAAAAAAAACATTGTTTTATAAGTGTTTTGGAAGTTGAATACGAAATTTTAATACCAAAGTGAGTTAACAATGTATGAAAAATAGTTGTGTAATTTTTAAAGTAAAAAAAAAACATTGTTTTTGATATGTTTTGGAAGTTGAATACGAAATTTTAATACCAGAGTGAGTTAACAATGTATGAAAAATAGTTGTGTAATTTTTAAAGTAAAAAAAAACATTGTTTTATAAGTGTTTTGGAAGTTGAATACGAAATTTTAATACCAGAGTGAGTTAACAATGTATGAAAAATAGTTGTGTAATTTTTAAAGTAAAAAAAAACATTGTTTTTGATATGTTTTGGAAGTTGAATACGAAATTTTAATACCAGAGTGAGTTAACAATGTATGAAAAATAGTTGTGTAATTTTTAAAGTAAAAAAAAACATTGTTTTTGATATGTTTTGGAAGTTGAATACGAAATTTTAATACCAGAGTGAGTTAACAATGTATGAAAAATAGTTGTGTAATTTTTAAAGTAAAAAAAAACATTGTTTTATAAGTGTTTTGGAAGTTGAATACGAAATTTTAATACCAGAGTGAGTTAACAATGTATGAAAAATAGTTGTGTAATTTTTAAAGTAAAAAAAAACATTGTTTTATAAGTGTTTTGGAAGTTGAATACGAAATTTTAATACCAGAGTGAGTTAACAATGTATGAAAAATAGTTGTGTAATTTTTAAAGTAAAAAAAAACATTGTTTTTGATATGTTTTGGAAGTTGAATACAAATTTTAATACCAGAGTGAGTTAACAATGTATGAAAAATAGTTGTGTAATTTTTAAAGTAAAAAAAAACATTGTTTTTGATATGTTTTGGAAGTTGAATACGAAATTTTAATACCAGAGTGAGTTAACAATGTATGAAAAATAGTTGTGTAATTTTTAAAGTAAAAAAAAAACATTGTTTTATAAGTGTTTTGGAAGTTGAATACGAAATTTTAATACCAGAGTGAGTTAACAATGTATGAAAAATAGTTGTGTAATTTTTAAAGTAAAAAAAAACATTGTTTTTGATATGTTTTGGAAGTTGAATACGAAATTTTAATACCAAAGTGAGTTAACAATGTATGAAAAATAGTTGTGTAATTTTTAAAGTAAAAAAAAACATTGTTTTATAAGTGTTTTGGAAGTTGAATACGAAATTTTAATACCAGAGTGAGTTAACAATGTATGAAAAATAGTTGTGTAATTTTTAAAGTAAAAAAAAACATTGTTTTTGATATGTTTTGGAAGTTGAATACGAAATTTTAATACCAGAGTGAGTTAACAATGTATGAAAAATAGTTGTGTAATTTTTAAAGTAAAAAAAAACATTGTTTTATAAGTGTTTTGGAAGTTGAATACGAAATTTTAATACCAAAGTGAGTTAACAATGTATGAAAAATAGTTGTGTAATTTTTAAAGTAAAAAAAAACATTGTTTTTGATATGTTTTGGAAGTTGAATACGAAATTTTAATACCAGAGTGAGTTAACAATGTATGAAAAATAGTTGTGTAATTTTTAAAGTAAAAAAAAACATTGTTTTATAAGTGTTTTGGAAGTTGAATACGAAATTTTAATACCAGAGTGAGTTAACAATGTATGAAAAATAGTTGTGTAATTTTTAAAGTAAAAAAAAACATTGTTTTTGATATGTTTTGGAAGTTGAATACGAAATTTTAATACCAGAGTGAGTTAACAATGTATGAAAAATAGTTGTGTAATTTTTAAAGTAAAAAAAAACATTGTTTTATAAGTGTTTTGGAAGTTGAATACGAAATTTTAATACCAGAGTGAGTTAACAATGTATGAAAAATAGTTGTGTAATTTTTAAAGTAAAAAAAAACATTGTTTTTGATATGTTTTGGAAGTTGAATACGAAATTTTAATACCAGAGTGAGTTAACAATGTATGAAAAATAGTTGTGTAATTTTTAAAGTAAAAAAACATTGTTTTTGATATGTTTTGGAAGTTGAATACGAAATTTTAATACCAGAGTGAGTTAACAATGTATGAAAAATAGTTGTGTAATTTTTAAAGTAAAAAAAAACATTGTTTTTGATATGTTTTGGAAGTTGAATACAAATTTTAATACCAGAGTGAGTTAACAATGTATGAAAAATAGTTGTGTAATTTTTAAAGTAAAAAAAAACATTGTTTTTGATATGTTTTGGAAGTTGAATACGAAATTTTAATACCAGAGTGAGTTAACAATGTATGAAAAATAGTTGTGTAATTTTTAAAGTAAAAAAAAACATTGTTTTATAAGTGTTTTGGAAGTTGAATACGAAATTTTAATACCAGAGTGAGTTAACAATGTATGAAAAATAGTTGTGTAATTTTTAAAGTAAAAAAAAACATTGTTTTTGATATGTTTTGGAAGTTGAATACGAAATTTTAATACCAAAGTGAGTTAACAATGTATGAAAAATAGTTGTGTAATTTTTAAAGTAAAAAAAAACATTGTTTTATAAGTGTTTTGGAAGTTGAATACGAAATTTTAATACCAGAGTGAGTTAACAATGTATGAAAAATAGTTGTGTAATTTTTAAAGTAAAAAAAAAACATTGTTTTTGATATGTTTTGGAAGTTGAATACGAAATTTTAATACCAGAGTGAGTTAACAATGTATGAAAAATAGTTGTGTAATTTTTAAAGTAAAAAAAAACATTGTTTTATAAGTGTTTTGGAAGTTGAATACGAAATTTTAATACCAAAGTGAGTTAACAATGTATGAAAAATAGTTGTGTAATTTTTAAAGTAAAAAAAAACATTGTTTTTGATATGTTTTGGAAGTTGAATACGAAATTTTAATACCAGAGTGAGTTAACAATGTATGAAAAATAGTTGTGTAATTTTTAAAGTAAAAAAAAACATTGTTTTATAAGTGTTTTGGAAGTTGAATACGAAATTTTAATACCAGAGTGAGTTAACAATGTATGAAAAATAGTTGTGTAATTTTTAAAGTAAAAAAAAACATTGTTTTATAAGTGTTTTGGAAGTTGAATACGAAATTTTAATACCAAAGTGAGTTAACAATGTATGAAAAATAGTTGTGTAATTTTTAAAGTAAAAAAAAACATTGTTTTATAAGTGTTTTGGAAGTTGAATACGAAATTTTAATACCAAAGTGAGTTAACAATGTATGAAAAATAGTTGTGTAATTTTTAAAGTAAAAAAAAACATTGTTTTATAAGTGTTTTGGAAGTTGAATACGAAATTTTAATACCAGAGTGAGTTAACAATGTATGAAAAATAGTTGTGTAATTTTTAAAGTAAAAAAAAACATTGTTTTATAAGTGTTTTGGAAGTTGAATACGAAATTTTAATACCAGAGTGAGTTAACAATGTATGAAAAATAGTTGTGTAATTTTTAAAGTAAAAAAAAACATTGTTTTATAAGTGTTTTGGAAGTTGAATACGAAATTTTAATACCAGAGTGAGTTAACAATGTATGAAAAATAGTTGTGTAATTTTTAAAGTAAAAAAACATTGTTTTTGATATGTTTTGGAAGTTGAATACGAAATTTTAATACCAGAGTGAGTTAACAATGTATGAAAAATAGTTGTGTAATTTTTAAAGTAAAAAAAAACATTGTTTTATAAGTGTTTTGGAAGTTGAATACGAAATTTTAATACCAGAGTGAGTTAACAATGTATGAAAAATAGTTGTGTAATTTTTAAAGTAAAAAAAAACATTGTTTTTGATATGTTTTGGAAGTTGAATACGAAATTTTAATACCAGAGTGAGTTAACAATGTATGAAAAATAGTTGTGTAATTTTTAAAGTAAAAAAAAACATTGTTTTATAAGTGTTTTGGAAGTTGAATACGAAATTTTAATACCAGAGTGAGTTAACAATGTATGAAAAATAGTTGTGTAATTTTTAAAGTAAAAAAAAACATTGTTTTATAAGTGTTTTGGAAGTTGAATACGAAATTTTAATACCAGAGTGAGTTAACAATGTATGAAAAATAGTTGTGTAATTTTTAAAGTAAAAAAAAACATTGTTTTATAAGTGTTTTGGAAGTTGAATACGAAATTTTAATACCAGAGTGAGTTAACAATGTATGAAAAATAGTTGTGTAATTTTTAAAGTAAAAAAAAACATTGTTTTATAAGTGTTTTGGAAGTTGAATACGAAATTTTAATACCAAAGTGAGTTAACAATGTATGAAAAATAGTTGTGTAATTTTTAAAGTAAAAAAAAACATTGTTTTTGATATGTTTTGGAAGTTGAATACGAAATTTTAATACCAGAGTGAGTTAACAATGTATGAAAAATAGTTGTGTAATTTTTAAAGTAAAAAAAAACATTGTTTTTGATATGTTTTGGAAGTTGAATACGAAATTTTAATACCAGAGTGAGTTAACAATGTATGAAAAATAGTTGTGTAATTTTTAAAGTAAAAAAAAACATTGTTTTTGATATGTTTTGGAAGTTGAATACGAAATTTTAATACCAGAGTGAGTTAACAATGTATGAAAAATAGTTGTGTAATTTTTAAAGTAAAAAAAAACATTGTTTTATAAGTGTTTTGGAAGTTGAATACGAAATTTTAATACCAGAGTGAGTTAACAATGTATGAAAAATAGTTGTGTAATTTTTAAAGTAAAAAAAAACATTGTTTTTGATATGTTTTGGAAGTTGAATACGAAATTTTAATACCAGAGTGAGTTAACAATGTATGAAAAATAGTTGTGTAATTTTTAAAGTAAAAAAAAACATTGTTTTATAAGTGTTTTGGAAGTTGAATACGAAATTTTAATACCAGAGTGAGTTAACAATGTATGAAAAATAGTTGTGTAATTTTTAAAGTAAAAAAAAACATTGTTTTTGATATGTTTTGGAAGTTGAATACGAAATTTTAATACCAGAGTGAGTTAACAATGTATGAAAAATAGTTGTGTAATTTTTAAAGTAAAAAAACATTGTTTTTGATATGTTTTGGAAGTTGAATACGAAATTTTAATACCAGAGTGAGTTAACAATGTATGAAAAATAGTTGTGTAATTTTTAAAGTAAAAAAAAACATTGTTTTATAAGTGTTTTGGAAGTTGAATACGAAATTTTAATACCAGAGTGAGTTAACAATGTATGAAAAATAGTTGTGTAATTTTTAAAGTAAAAAAAAACATTGTTTTATAAGTGTTTTGGAAGTTGAATACGAAATTTTAATACCAGAGTGAGTTAACAATGTATGAAAAATAGTTGTGTAATTTTTAAAGTAAAAAAAAACATTGTTTTTGATATGTTTTGGAAGTTGAATACGAAATTTTAATACCAAAGTGAGTTAACAATGTATGAAAAATAGTTGTGTAATTTTTAAAGTAAAAAAAAACATTGTTTTTGATATGTTTTGGAAGTTGAATACGAAATTTTAATACCAGAGTGAGTTAACAATGTATGAAAAATAGTTGTGTAATTTTTAAAGTAAAAAAAAACATTGTTTTTGATATGTTTTGGAAGTTGAATACAAATTTTAATACCAGAGTGAGTTAACAATGTATGAAAAATAGTTGTGTAATTTTTAAAGTAAAAAAAAACATTGTTTTTGATATGTTTTGGAAGTTGAATACGAAATTTTAATACCAGAGTGAGTTAACAATGTATGAAAAATAGTTGTGTAATTTTTAAAGTAAAAAAAAACATTGTTTTATAAGTGTTTTGGAAGTTGAATACGAAATTTTAATACCAGAGTGAGTTAACAATGTATGAAAAATAGTTGTGTAATTTTTAAAGTAAAAAAAAACATTGTTTTTGATATGTTTTGGAAGTTGAATACGAAATTTTAATACCAAAGTGAGTTAACAATGTATGAAAAATAGTTGTGTAATTTTTAAAGTAAAAAAAAACATTGTTTTATAAGTGTTTTGGAAGTTGAATACGAAATTTTAATACCAGAGTGAGTTAACAATGTATGAAAAATAGTTGTGTAATTTTTAAAGTAAAAAAAAACATTGTTTTTGATATGTTTTGGAAGTTGAATACGAAATTTTAATACCAGAGTGAGTTAACAATGTATGAAAAATAGTTGTGTAATTTTTAAAGTAAAAAAAAACATTGTTTTATAAGTGTTTTGGAAGTTGAATACGAAATTTTAATACCAAAGTGAGTTAACAATGTATGAAAAATAGTTGTGTAATTTTTAAAGTAAAAAAAAAACATTGTTTTTGATATGTTTTGGAAGTTGAATACGAAATTTTAATACCAGAGTGAGTTAACAATGTATGAAAAATAGTTGTGTAATTTTTAAAGTAAAAAAAAACATTGTTTTATAAGTGTTTTGGAAGTTGAATACGAAATTTTAATACCAGAGTGAGTTAACAATGTATGAAAAATAGTTGTGTAATTTTTAAAGTAAAAAAAAACATTGTTTTATAAGTGTTTTGGAAGTTGAATACGAAATTTTAATACCAAAGTGAGTTAACAATGTATGAAAAATAGTTGTGTAATTTTTAAAGTAAAAAAAAACATTGTTTTATAAGTGTTTTGGAAGTTGAATACGAAATTTTAATACCAAAGTGAGTTAACAATGTATGAAAAATAGTTGTGTAATTTTTAAAGTAAAAAAAAACATTGTTTTATAAGTGTTTTGGAAGTTGAATACGAAATTTTAATACCAGAGTGAGTTAACAATGTATGAAAAATAGTTGTGTAATTTTTAAAGTAAAAAAAAACATTGTTTTATAAGTGTTTTGGAAGTTGAATACGAAATTTTAATACCAGAGTGAGTTAACAATGTATGAAAAATAGTTGTGTAATTTTTAAAGTAAAAAAAAACATTGTTTTATAAGTGTTTTGGAAGTTGAATACGAAATTTTAATACCAGAGTGAGTTAACAATGTATGAAAAATAGTTGTGTAATTTTTAAAGTAAAAAAACATTGTTTTTGATATGTTTTGGAAGTTGAATACGAAATTTTAATACCAGAGTGAGTTAACAATGTATGAAAAATAGTTGTGTAATTTTTAAAGTAAAAAAACATTGTTTTTGATATGTTTTGGAAGTTGAATACGAAATTTTAATACCAGAGTGAGTTAACAATGTATGAAAAATAGTTGTGTAATTTTTAAAGTAAAAAAAAAACATTGTTTTATAAGTGTTTTGGAAGTTGAATACGAAATTTTAATACCAGAGTGAGTTAACAATGTATGAAAAATAGTTGTGTAATTTTTAAAGTAAAAAAAAAACATTGTTTTTGATATGTTTTGGAAGTTGAATACGAAATTTTAATACCAGAGTGAGTTAACAATGTATGAAAAATAGTTGTGTAATTTTTAAAGTAAAAAAAAACATTGTTTTATAAGTGTTTTGGAAGTGAGAATACGAAAGTTTAATACCAGAGTGAGTTAACAAAGTATGAAAAATATATTGTAATTTTTAAAGTAAAAAAAAACATTGTTTTATAAGTGTTTTGGAAGTTGAATACGAAATTTAATACAGAGTGAGTTAACAATGTATGAAAAAATAGTTGTAATTTTTAAAGTAAAAAAAACATTGTTTTATAAGTGTTTTGGAAGTTGAATACGAAATTTTTAATACCAGAGTGATTAACAATGTATGAAAAATAGTTGTGTAATTTTTTAAAGTAAAAAAAAAACATTGTTTATAAGTGTTTTGGAAGTTGAATTACAAATTTTAATACCAAAGTGAGTTAAACAATGTATGAAAAATAGTTTGTGTAATTTTTTAAAGTAAAAAAAAAACATTGTTTTTGATATGTTTTGGAAGTTGAATACGAAATTTTAATACCAGAGTGAGTTAACAATGTATGAAAAATAGTTGTGTAATTTTTAAAGTAAAAAAAAAACATTGTTTTTGATATGTTTTGGAAGTTGAATACGAAATTTTAATACCAGAGTGAGTTAACAATGTATGAAAAATAGTTGTGTAATTTTTAAAGTAAAAAAAAAACATTGTTTTATAAGTGTTTTGGAAGTTGAATACGAAATTTTAATACCAGAGTGAGTTAACAATGTATGAAAAATAGTTGTGTAATTTTTAAAGTAAAAAAAAACATTGTTTTTGATATGTTTTGGAAGTTGAATACGAAATTTTAATACCAGAGTGAGTTAACAATGTATGAAAAATAGTTGTGTAATTTTTAAAGTAAAAAAAAAACATTGTTTTTGATATGTTTTGGAAGTTGAATACGAAATTTTAATACCAGAGTGAGTTAACAATGTATGAAAAATAGTTGTGTAATTTTTAAAGTAAAAAAAAACATTGTTTTATAAGTGTTTTGGAAGTTGAATACGAAATTTTAATACCAGAGTGAGTTAACAATGTATGAAAAATAGTTGTGTAATTTTTAAAGTAAAAAAAAACATTGTTTTTGATATGTTTTGGAAGTTGAATACGAAATTTTAATACCAAAGTGAGTTAACAATGTATGAAAAATAGTTGTGTAATTTTTAAAGTAAAAAAACATTGTTTTTGATATGTTTTGGAAGTTGAATACGAAATTTTAATACCAGAGTGAGTTAACAATGTATGAAAAATAGTTGTGTAATTTTTAAAGTAAAAAAAACATTGTTTTATAAGTGTTTTGGAAGTTGAATACGAAATTTTAATACCAGAGTGAGTTAACAATGTATGAAAAATAGTTGTGTAATTTTTAAAGTAAAAAAAAACATTGTTTTATAAGTGTTTTGGAAGTTGAATACGAAATTTTAATACCAGAGTGAGTTAACAATGTATGAAAAATAGTTGTGTAATTTTTAAAGTAAAAAAAAACATTGTTTTTGATATGTTTTGGAAGTTGAATACGAAATTTTAATACCAGAGTGAGTTAACAATGTATGAAAAATAGTTGTGTAATTTTTAAAGTAAAAAAAAACATTGTTTTTATAAGTGTTTTGGAAGTTGAATACGAAATTTTAATACCAGAGTGAGTTAACAATGTATGAAAAATAGTTGTGTAATTTTTAAAGTAAAAAAAAACATTATTTTATAAGTGTTTTGGAAGTTGAATACGAAATTTTAATACCAAAGTGAGTTAACAATGTATGAAAAATAGTTGTGTAATTTTTAAAGTAAAAAAAAACATTGTTTTATAAGTGTTTTGGAAGTTGAATACGAAATTTTAATACCAGAGTGAGTTAACAATGTATGAAAAATAGTTGTGTAATTTTTAAAGTAAAAAAAAAAACATTGTTTTTAAGTGTTTTGGAAGTTGAATACGAAATTTTAATACCAGAGTGAGTTAACAATGTATGAAAAATAGTTGTGTAATTTTTAAAGTAAAAAAAAACATTGTTTTTAAGTGTTTTGGAAGTTGAATACGAAATTTTAATACCAAAGTGAGTTAACAATGTATGAAAAATAGTTGTGTAATTTTTAAAGTAAAAAAAAACATTGTTTTTGATAAGTGTTTTGGAAGTTGAATACGAAATTTTAATACCAGAGTGAGTTAACAATGTATGAAAAATAGTTGTGTAATTTTTAAAGTAAAAAAAAACATTGTTTTATAAGTGTTTTGGAAGTTGAATACGAAATTTTAATACCAGAGTGAGTTAACAATGTATGAAAAATAGTTGTGTAATTTTTAAAGTAAAAAAAAACATTGTTTTATAAGTGTTTTGGAAGTTGAATACGAAATTTTAATACCAGAGTGAGTTAACAATGTATGAAAAATAGTTGTGTAATTTTTAAAGTAAAAAAAAACATTGTTTTATAAGTGTTTTGGAAGTTGAATACGAAATTTTAATACCAGAGTGAGTTAACAATGTATGAAAAATAGTTGTGTAATTTTTAAAGTAAAAAAACATTGTTTTATAAGTGTTTTGGAAGTTGAATACGAAATTTTAATACCAGAGTGAGTTAACAATGTATGAAAAATAGTTGTGTAATTTTTAAAGTAAAAAAAAACATTGTTTTTGATAAGTGTTTTGGAAGTTGAATACGAAATTTTAATACCAGAGTGAGTTAACAATGTATGAAAAATAGTTGTGTAATTTTTAAAGTAAAAAAAAACATTGTTTTTGATATGTTTTTGGAAGTTGAATACGAAATTTTAATACCAGAGTGAGTTAACAATGTATGAAAAATAGTTGTGTAATTTTTAAAGTAAAAAAAAACATTGTTTTATAAGTGTTTTGGAAGTTGAATACGAAATTTTAATACCAGAGTGAGTTAACAATGTATGAAAAATAGTTGTGTAATTTTTAAAGTAAAAAAAAACATTGTTTTATAAGTGTTTTGGAAGTTGAATACGAAATTTTAATACCAGAGTGAGTTAACAATGTATGAAAAATAGTTGTGTAATTTTTAAAGTAAAAAAAAACATTGTTTTATAAGTGTTTTGGAAGTTGAATACGAAATTTTAATACCAGAGTGAGTTAACAATGTATGAAAAATAGTTGTGTAATTTTTAAAGTAAAAAAAAAACATTGTTTTATAAGTGTTTTGGAAGTTGAATACGAAATTTTAATACCAGAGTGAGTTAACAATGTATGAAAAATAGTTGTGTAATTTTTAAAGTAAAAAAAAACATTGTTTTTGATATGTTTTGGAAGTTGAATACGAAATTTTAATACCAGAGTGAGTTAACAATGTATGAAAAATAGTTGTGTAATTTTTAAAGTAAAAAAAAACATTGTTTTTGATATGTTTTGGAAGTTGAATACGAAATTTTAATACCAGAGTGAGTTAACAATGTATGAAAAATAGTTGTGTAATTTTTAAAGTAAAAAAAAACATTGTTTTTGATATGTTTTGGAAGTTGAATACGAAATTTTAATACCAGAGTGAGTTAACAATGTATGAAAAATAGTTGTGTAATTTTTAAAGTAAAAAAAAACATTGTTTTTGATAAGTGTTTTGGAAGTTGAATACGAAATTTTAATACCAGAGTGAGTTAACAATGTATGAAAAATAGTTGTGTAATTTTTAAAGTAAAAAAAAAACATTGTTTTTGATATGTTTTGGAAGTTGAATACGAAATTTTAATACCAGAGTGAGTTAACAATGTATGAAAAATAGTTGTGTAATTTTTAAAGTAAAAAAACATTGTTTTTGATATGTTTTGGAAGTTGAATACGAAATTTTAATACCAGAGTGAGTTAACAATGTATGAAAAATAGTTGTGTAATTTTTAAAGTAAAAAAAAACATTGTTTTATAAGTGTTTTGGAAGTTGAATACGAAATTTTAATACCAGAGTGAGTTAACAATGTATGAAAAATAGTTGTGTAATTTTTAAAGTAAAAAAAAACATTGTTTTTGATAAGTGTTTTGGAAGTTGAATACGAAATTTTAATACCAGAGTGAGTTAACAATGTATGAAAAATAGTTGTGTAATTTTTAAAGTAAAAAAAAACATTGTTTTATAAGTGTTTTGGAAGTTGAATACGAAATTTTAATACCAGAGTGAGTTAACAATGTATGAAAAATAGTTGTGTAATTTTTAAAGTAAAAAAAAACATTGTTTTATAAGTGTTTTGGAAGTTGAATACGAAATTTTAATACCAGAGTGAGTTAACAATGTATGAAAAATAGTTGTGTAATTTTTAAAGTAAAAAAAAACATTGTTTTTGATATGTTTTGGAAGTTGAATACGAAATTTTAATACCAGAGTGAGTTAACAATGTATGAAAAATAGTTGTGTAATTTTTAAAGTAAAAAAAAACATTGTTTTATAAGTGTTTTGGAAGTTGAATACGAAATTTTAATACCAGAGTGAGTTAACAATGTATGAAAAATAGTTGTGTAATTTTTAAAGTAAAAAAAAACATTGTTTTATAAGTGTTTTGGAAGTTGAATACGAAATTTTAATACCAGAGTGAGTTAACAATGTATGAAAAATAGTTGTGTAATTTTTAAAGTAAAAAAAAACATTGTTTTTGATATGTTTTGGAAGTTGAATACGAAATTTTAATACCAGAGTGAGTTAACAATGTATGAAAAATAGTTGTGTAATTTTTAAAGTAAAAAAAAACATTGTTTTTGATAAGTGTTTTGGAAGTTGAATACGAAATTTTAATACCAGAGTGAGTTAACAATGTATGAAAAATAGTTGTGTAATTTTTAAAGTAAAAAAAAACATTGTTTTTGATAGTGTTTTGGAAGTTGAATACGAAATTTTAATACCAGAGTGAGTTAACAATGTATGAAAAATAGTTGTGTAATTTTTAAAGTAAAAAAAAAACATTGTTTTATAAGTGTTTTGGAAGTTGAATACGAAATTTTAATACCAGAGTGAGTTAACAATGTATGAAAAATAGTTGTGTAATTTTTAAAGTAAAAAAAAACATTGTTTTTGATATGTTTTGGAAGTTGAATACGAAATTTTAATACCAGAGTGAGTTAACAATGTATGAAAAATAGTTGTGTAATTTTTAAAGTAAAAAAAAACATTGTTTTATAAGTGTTTTGGAAGTTGAATACGAAATTTTAATACCAGAGTGAGTTAACAATGTATGAAAAATAGTTGTGTAATTTTTAAAGTAAAAAAAAAACATTGTTTTATAAGTGTTTTGGAAGTTGAATACGAAATTTTAATACCAGAGTGAGTTAACAATGTATGAAAAATAGTTGTGTAATTTTTAAAGTAAAAAAAAACATTGTTTTATAAGTGTTTTGGAAGTTGAATACGAAATTTTAATACCAGAGTGAGTTAACAATGTATGAAAAATAGTTGTGTAATTTTTAAAGTAAAAAAAAACATTGTTTTATAAGTGTTTTGGAAGTTGAATACGAAATTTTAATACCAGAGTGAGTTAACAATGTATGAAAAATAGTTGTGTAATTTTTAAAGTAAAAAAAAACATTGTTTTATAAGTGTTTTGGAAGTTGAATACGAAATTTTAATACCAGAGTGAGTTAACAATGTATGAAAAATAGTTGTGTAATTTTTAAAGTAAAAAAAAACATTGTTTTATATAGTGTTTTGGAAGTTGAATACGAAATTTTAATACCAGAGTGAGTTAACAATGTATGAAAAATAGTTGTGTAATTTTTAAAGTAAAAAAAAACATTGTTTTATAAGTGTTTTGGAAGTTGAATACGAAATTTTAATACCAAAGTGAGTTAACAATGTATGAAAAATAGTTGTGTAATTTTTAAAGTAAAAAAAAAACATTGTTTTATAAGTGTTTTGGAAGTTGAATACGAAATTTTAATACCAGAGTGAGTTAACAATGTATGAAAAATAGTTGTGTAATTTTTAAAGTAAAAAAAAAACATTGTTTTATAAGTGTTTTGGAAGTTGAATACGAAATTTTAATACCAGAGTGAGTTAACAATGTATGAAAAATAGTTGTGTAATTTTTAAAGTAAAAAAAAACATTGTTTTATAAGTGTTTTGGAAGTTGAATACGAAATTTTAATACCAGAGTGAGTTAACAATGTATGAAAAATAGTTGTGTAATTTTTAAAGTAAAAAAAAACATTGTTTTATAAGTGTTTTGGAAGTTGAATACGAAATTTTAATACCAGAGTGAGTTAACAATGTATGAAAAATAGTTGTGTAATTTTTAAAGTAAAAAAAAACATTGTTTTATAAGTGTTTTGGAAGTTGAATACGAAATTTTAATACCAAAGTGAGTTAACAATGTATGAAAAATAGTTGTGTAATTTTTAAAGTAAAAAAAAACATTGTTTTATAAGTGTTTTGGAAGTTGAATACGAAATTTTAATACCAGAGTGAGTTAACAATGTATGAAAAATAGTTGTGTAATTTTTAAAGTAAAAAAAAACATTGTTTTATAAGTGTTTTGGAAGTTGAATACGAAATTTTAATACCAGAGTGAGTTAACAATGTATGAAAAATAGTTGTGTAATTTTTAAAGTAAAAAAAAACATTGTTTTATAAGTGTTTTGGAAGTTGAATACGAAATTTTAATACCAGAGTGAGTTAACAATGTATGAAAAATAGTTGTGTAATTTTTAAAGTAAAAAAAAACATTGTTTTATAAGTGTTTTGGAAGTTGAATACGAAATTTTAATACCAAAGTGAGTTAACAATGTATGAAAAATAGTTGTGTAATTTTTAAAGTAAAAAAAAACATTGTTTTATAAGTGTTTTGGAAGTTGAATACGAAATTTTAATACCAAAGTGAGTTAACAATGTATGAAAAATAGTTGTGTAATTTTTAAAGTAAAAAAAAACATTGTTTTATAAGTGTTTTGGAAGTTGAATACGAAATTTTAATACCAGAGTGAGTTAACAATGTATGAAAAATAGTTGTGTAATTTTTAAAGTAAAAAAAAACATTGTTTTATAAGTGTTTTGGAAGTTGAATACGAAATTTTAATACCAGAGTGAGTTAACAATGTATGAAAAATAGTTGTGTAATTTTTAAAGTAAAAAAAAACATTGTTTTATAAGTGTTTTGGAAGTTGAATACGAAATTTTAATACCAGAGTGAGTTAACAATGTATGAAAAATAGTTGTGTAATTTTTAAAGTAAAAAAAAACATTGTTTTATAAGTGTTTTGGAAGTTGAATACGAAATTTTAATACCAAAGTGAGTTAACAATGTATGAAAAATAGTTGTGTAATTTTTAAAGTAAAAAAAAACATTGTTTTATAAGTGTTTTGGAAGTTGAATACGAAATTTTAATACCAGAGTGAGTTAACAATGTATGAAAAATAGTTGTGTAATTTTTAAAGTAAAAAAAAACATTGTTTTATAAGTGTTTTGGAAGTTGAATACGAAATTTTAATACCAGAGTGAGTTAACAATGTATGAAAAATAGTTGTGTAATTTTTAAAGTAAAAAAAAACATTGTTTTATAAGTGTTTTGGAAGTTGAATACGAAATTTTAATACCAAAGTGAGTTAACAATGTATGAAAAATAGTTGTGTAATTTTTAAAGTAAAAAAAAACATTGTTTTATAAGTGTTTTGGAAGTTGAATACGAAATTTTAATACCAGAGTGAGTTAACAATGTATGAAAAATAGTTGTGTAATTTTTAAAGTAAAAAAAAACATTGTTTTATAAGTGTTTTGGAAGTTGAATACGAAATTTTAATACCAGAGTGAGTTAACAATGTATGAAAAATAGTTGTGTAATTTTTAAAGTAAAAAAAAACATTGTTTTTGATATGTTTTGGAAGTTGAATACGAAATTTTAATACCAGAGTGAGTTAACAATGTATGAAAAATAGTTGTGTAATTTTTAAAGTAAAAAAAAACATTGTTTTATAAGTGTTTTGGAAGTTGAATACGAAATTTTAATACCAAAGTGAGTTAACAATGTATGAAAAATAGTTGTGTAATTTTTAAAGTAAAAAAAAACATTGTTTTTGATATGTTTTGGAAGTTGAATACGAAATTTTAATACCAGAGTGAGTTAACAATGTATGAAAAATAGTTGTGTAATTTTTAAAGTAAAAAAAAACATTGTTTTTATAAGTGTTTTGGAAGTTGAATACGAAATTTTAATACCAGAGTGAGTTAACAATGTATGAAAAATAGTTGTGTAATTTTTAAAGTAAAAAAAAACATTGTTTTATAAGTGTTTTGGAAGTTGAATACGAAATTTTAATACCAAAGTGAGTTAACAATGTATGAAAAATAGTTGTGTAATTTTTAAAGTAAAAAAAAACATTGTTTTATAAGTGTTTTGGAAGTTGAATACGAAATTTTAATACCAGAGTGAGTTAACAATGTATGAAAAATAGTTGTGTAATTTTTAAAGTAAAAAAAAACATTGTTTTATAAGTGTTTTGGAAGTTGAATACGAAATTTTAATACCAGAGTGAGTTAACAATGTATGAAAAATAGTTGTGTAATTTTTAAAGTAAAAAAAAACATTGTTTTATAAGTGTTTTGGAAGTTGAATACGAAATTTTAATACCAGAGTGAGTTAACAATGTATGAAAAATAGTTGTGTAATTTTTAAAGTAAAAAAAAACATTGTTTTATAAGTGTTTTGGAAGTTGAATACGAAATTTTAATACCAGAGTGAGTTAACAATGTATGAAAAATAGTTGTGTAATTTTTAAAGTAAAAAAAAACATTGTTTTATAAGTGTTTTGGAAGTTGAATACGAAATTTTAATACCAGAGTGAGTTAACAATGTATGAAAAATAGTTGTGTAATTTTTAAAGTAAAAAAAAACATTGTTTTATAAGTGTTTTGGAAGTTGAATACGAAATTTTAATACCAGAGTGAGTTAACAATGTATGAAAAATAGTTGTGTAATTTTTAAAGTAAAAAAAAAACATTGTTTTATAAGTGTTTTGGAAGTTGAATACGAAATTTTAATACCAAAGTGAGTTAACAATGTATGAAAAATAGTTGTGTAATTTTTAAAGTAAAAAAAAACATTGTTTTATAAGTGTTTTGGAAGTTGAATACGAAATTTTAATACCAGAGTGAGTTAACAATGTATGAAAAATAGTTGTGTAATTTTTAAAGTAAAAAAAAACATTGTTTTATAAGTGTTTTGGAAGTTGAATACGAAATTTTAATACCAGAGTGAGTTAACAATGTATGAAAAATAGTTGTGTAATTTTTAAAGTAAAAAAAAAACATTGTTTTATAAGTGTTTTGGAAGTTGAATACGAAATTTTAATACCAAAGTGAGTTAACAATGTATGAAAAATAGTTGTGTAATTTTTAAAGTAAAAAAAAACATTGTTTTATAAGTGTTTTGGAAGTTGAATACGAAATTTTAATACCAGAGTGAGTTAACAATGTATGAAAAATAGTTGTGTAATTTTTAAAGTAAAAAAAAACATTGTTTTATAAGTGTTTTGGAAGTTGAATACGAAATTTTAATACCAGAGTGAGTTAACAATGTATGAAAAATAGTTGTGTAATTTTTAAAGTAAAAAAAAACATTGTTTTATAAGTGTTTTGGAAGTTGAATACGAAATTTTAATACCAGAGTGAGTTAACAATGTATGAAAAATAGTTGTGTAATTTTTAAAGTAAAAAAAAAACATTGTTTTATAAGTGTTTTGGAAGTTGAATACGAAATTTTAATACCAAAGTGAGTTAACAATGTATGAAAAATAGTTGTGTAATTTTTAAAGTAAAAAAAAACATTGTTTTATAAGTGTTTTGGAAGTTGAATACGAAATTTTAATACCAGAGTGAGTTAACAATGTATGAAAAATAGTTGTGTAATTTTTAAAGTAAAAAAAAACATTGTTTTATAAGTGTTTTGGAAGTTGAATACGAAATTTTAATACCAGAGTGAGTTAACAATGTATGAAAAATAGTTGTGTAATTTTTAAAGTAAAAAAAAACATTGTTTTATAAGTGTTTTGGAAGTTGAATACGAAATTTTAATACCAAAGTGAGTTAACAATGTATGAAAAATAGTTGTGTAATTTTTAAAGTAAAAAAAAAACATTGTTTTTGATATGTTTTGGAAGTTGAATACGAAATTTTAATACCAGAGTGAGTTAACAATGTATGAAAAATAGTTGTGTAATTTTTAAAGTAAAAAAAAACATTGTTTTATAAGTGTTTTGGAAGTTGAATACGAAATTTTAATACCAGAGTGAGTTAACAATGTATGAAAAATAGTTGTGTAATTTTTAAAGTAAAAAAAAACATTGTTTTATAAGTGTTTTGGAAGTTGAATACGAAATTTTAATACCAAAGTGAGTTAACAATGTATGAAAAATAGTTGTGTAATTTTTAAAGTAAAAAAAAACATTGTTTTTGATATGTTTTGGAAGTTGAATACGAAATTTTAATACCAGAGTGAGTTAACAATGTATGAAAAATAGTTGTGTAATTTTTAAAGTAAAAAAAAACATTGTTTTATAAGTGTTTTGGAAGTTGAATACGAAATTTTAATACCAGAGTGAGTTAACAATGTATGAAAAATAGTTGTGTAATTTTTAAAGTAAAAAAAAACATTGTTTTATAAGTGTTTTGGAAGTTGAATACGAAATTTTAATACCAAAGTGAGTTAACAATGTATGAAAAATAGTTTAACAATGTATGAAAAATAGTTGTGTAATTTTTAAAGTAAAAAAAAACATTGTTTTTGATATGTTTTGGAAGTTGAATACGAAATTTTAATACCAGAGTGAGTTAACAATGTATGAAAAATAGTTGTGTAATTTTTAAAGTAAAAAAAAACATTGTTTTATAAGTGTTTTGGAAGTTGAATACGAAATTTTAATACCAGAGTGAGTTAACAATGTATGAAAAATAGTTGTGTAATTTTTAAAGTAAAAAAAAACATTGTTTTATAAGTGTTTTGGAAGTTGAATACGAAATTTTAATACCAAAGTGAGTTAACAATGTATGAAAAATAGTTGTGTAATTTTTAAAGTAAAAAAAAACATTGTTTTTGATATGTTTTGGAAGTTGAATACGAAATTTTAATACCAGAGTGAGTTAACAATGTATGAAAAATAGTTGTGTAATTTTTAAAGTAAAAAAAAACATTGTTTTATAAGTGTTTTGGAAGTTGAATACGAAATTTTAATACCAGAGTGAGTTAACAATGTATGAAAAATAGTTGTGTAATTTTTAAAGTAAAAAAAAACATTGTTTTATAAGTGTTTTGGAAGTTGAATACGAAATTTTAATACCAAAGTGAGTTAACAATGTATGAAAAATAGTTGTGTAATTTTTAAAGTAAAAAAAAACATTGTTTTATAAGTGTTTTGGAAGTTGAATACGAAATTTTAATACCAGAGTGAGTTAACAATGTATGAAAAATAGTTGTGTAATTTTTAAAGTAAAAAAAAACATTGTTTTATAAGTGTTTTGGAAGTTGAATACGAAATTTTAATACCAGAGTGAGTTAACAATGTATGAAAAATAGTTGTGTAATTTTTAAAGTAAAAAAAAACATTGTTTTATAAGTGTTTTGGAAGTTGAATACGAAATTTTAATACCAAAGTGAGTTAACAATGTATGAAAAATAGTTGTGTAATTTTTAAAGTAAAAAAAAACATTGTTTTATAAGTGTTTTGGAAGTTGAATACGAAATTTTAATACCAGAGTGAGTTAACAATGTATGAAAAATAGTTGTGTAATTTTTAAAGTAAAAAAAAAACATTGTTTTATAAGTGT
Source organism: Loxodes magnus (assembly GCA_946699065.1). Taxonomy (NCBI): domain Eukaryota; phylum Ciliophora; class Karyorelictea; order Loxodida; family Loxodidae; genus Loxodes; species Loxodes magnus. The sequence continues at coordinate 18,927 of CAMPDV010003041.1, read as the reverse complement.
TTTGGAAGTTGAATACGAAATTTTAATACCAAAGTGAGTTAACAATGTATGAAAAATAGTTGTGTAATTTTTAAAGTAAAAAAAAACATTGTTTTATAAGTGTTTTGGAAGTTGAATACGAAATTTTAATACCAGAGTGAGTTAACAATGTATGAAAAATAGTTGTGTAATTTTTAAAGTAAAAAAAAACATTGTTTTATAAGTGTTTTGGAAGTTGAATACGAAATTTTAATACCAAAGTGAGTTAACAATGTATGAAAAATAGTTGTGTAATTTTTAAAGTAAAAAAAAACATTGTTTTATAAGTGTTTTGGAAGTTGAATACGAAATTTTAATACCAGAGTGAGTTAACAATGTATGAAAAATAGTTGTGTAATTTTTAAAGTAAAAAAAAACATTGTTTTATAAGTGTTTTGGAAGTTGAATACGAAATTTTAATACCAGAGTGAGTTAACAATGTATGAAAAATAGTTGTGTAATTTTTAAAGTAAAAAAAAACATTGTTTTATAAGTGTTTTGGAAGTTGAATACGAAATTTTAATACCAGAGTGAGTTAACAATGTATGAAAAATAGTTGTGTAATTTTTAAAGTAAAAAAAAAACATTGTTTTATAAGTGTTTTGGAAGTTGAATACGAAATTTTAATACCAGAGTGAGTTAACAATGTATGAAAAATAGTTGTGTAATTTTTAAAGTAAAAAAAAACATTGTTTTATAAGTGTTTTGGAAGTTGAATACGAAATTTTAATACCAGAGTGAGTTAACAATGTATGAAAAATAGTTGTGTAATTTTTAAAGTAAAAAAAAAACATTGTTTTATAAGTGTTTTGGAAGTTGAATACGAAATTTTAATACCAGAGTGAGTTAACAATGTATGAAAAATAGTTGTGTAATTTTTAAAGTAAAAAAAAACATTGTTTTATAAGTGTTTTGGAAGTTGAATACGAAATTTTAATACCAGAGTGAGTTAACAATGTATGAAAAATAGTTGTGTAATTTTTAAAGTAAAAAAAAACATTGTTTTATAAGTGTTTTGGAAGTTGAATACGAAATTTTAATACCAAAGTGAGTTAACAATGTATGAAAAATAGTTGTGTAATTTTTAAAGTAAAAAAAAACATTGTTTTATAAGTGTTTTGGAAGTTGAATAACAAATTTTAATACCAGAGTGAGTTAACAATGTATGAAAAATAGTTGTGTAATTTTTAAAGTAAAAAAAAACATTGTTTTATAAGTGTTTTGGAAGTTGAATACGAAATTTTAATACCAGAGTGAGTTAACAATGTATGAAAAATAGTTGTGTAATTTTTAAAGTAAAAAAAAACATTGTTTTATAAGTGTTTTGGAAGTTGAATACGAAATTTTAATACCAAAGTGAGTTAACAATGTATGAAAAATAGTTGTGTAATTTTTAAAGTAAAAAAAAACATTGTTTTTGATATGTTTTGGAAGTTGAATACGAAATTTTAATACCAGAGTGAGTTAACAATGTATGAAAAATAGTTGTGTAATTTTTAAAGTAAAAAAAAAACATTGTTTTATAAGTGTTTTGGAAGTTGAATACGAAATTTTAATACCAGAGTGAGTTAACAATGTATGAAAAATAGTTGTGTAATTTTTAAAGTAAAAAAAAACATTGTTTTATAAGTGTTTTGGAAGTTGAATACGAAATTTTAATACCAAAGTGAGTTAACAATGTATGAAAAATAGTTGTGTAATTTTTAAAGTAAAAAAAAACATTGTTTTTGATATGTTTTGGAAGTTGAATACGAAATTTTAATACCAGAGTGAGTTAACAATGTATGAAAAAATAGTTGTGTAATTTTTAAAGTAAAAAAAAACATTGTTTTTGATATGTTTTGGAAGTTGAATACGAAATTTTAATACCAGAGTGAGTTAACAATGTATGAAAAATAGTTGTGTAATTTTTAAAGTAAAAAAAAAACATTGTTTTTGATATGTTTTGGAAGTTGAATACGAAATTTTAATACCAGAGTGAGTTAACAATGTATGAAAAATAGTTGTGTAATTTTTAAAGTAAAAAAAAACATTGTTTTTGATATGTTTTGGAAGTTGAATACGAAATTTTAATACCAGAGTGAGTTAACAATGTATGAAAAATAGTTGTGTAATTTTTAAAGTAAAAAAAAACATTGTTTTTGATATGTTTTGGAAGTTGAATACGAAATTTTAATACCAAAGTGAGTTAACAATGTATGAAAAATAGTTGTGTAATTTTTAAAGTAAAAAAAACATTGTTTTTGATATGTTTTGGAAGTTGAATACGAAATTTTAATACCAGAGTGAGTTAACAATGTATGAAAAATAGTTGTGTAATTTTTAAAGTAAAAAAAAACATTGTTTTTGATATGTTTTGGAAGTTGAATACGAAATTTTAATACCAGAGTGAGTTAACAATGTATGAAAAATAGTTGTGTAATTTTTAAAGTAAAAAAAAACATTGTTTTTGATATGTTTTGGAAGTTGAATACGAAATTTTAATACCAGAGTGAGTTAACAATGTATGAAAAATAGTTGTGTAATTTTTAAAGTAAAAAAAAACATTGTTTTATAAGTGTTTTGGAAGTTGAATACGAAATTTTAATACCAGAGTGAGTTAACAATGTATGAAAAATAGTTGTGTAATTTTTAAAGTAAAAAAAAACATTGTTTTTGATATGTTTTGGAAGTTGAATACGAAATTTTAATACCAGAGTGAGTTAACAATGTATGAAAAATAGTTGTGTAATTTTTAAAGTAAAAAAAAACATTGTTTTTGATATGTTTTGGAAGTTGAATACGAAATTTTAATACCAAAGTGAGTTAACAATGTATGAAAAATAGTTGTGTAATTTTTAAAGTAAAAAAACATTGTTTTTGATATGTTTTGGAAGTTGAATACGAAATTTTAATACCAGAGTGAGTTAACAATGTATGAAAAATAGTTGTGTAATTTTTAAAGTAAAAAAAAACATTGTTTTTGATATGTTTTGGAAGTTGAATACAAATTTTAATACCAGAGTGAGTTAACAATGTATGAAAAATAGTTGTGTAATTTTTAAAGTAAAAAAAAACATTGTTTTTGATATGTTTTGGAAGTTGAATACGAAATTTTAATACCAGAGTGAGTTAACAATGTATGAAAAATAGTTGTGTAATTTTTAAAGTAAAAAAAAACATTGTTTTATAAGTGTTTTGGAAGTTGAATACGAAATTTTAATACCAGAGTGAGTTAACAATGTATGAAAAATAGTTGTGTAATTTTTAAAGTAAAAAAAAACATTGTTTTTGATATGTTTTGGAAGTTGAATACGAAATTTTAATACCAGAGTGAGTTAACAATGTATGAAAAATAGTTGTGTAATTTTTAAAGTAAAAAAAAACATTGTTTTTGATATGTTTTGGAAGTTGAATACGAAATTTTAATACCAGAGTGAGTTAACAATGTATGAAAAATAGTTGTGTAATTTTTAAAGTAAAAAAAAACATTGTTTTATAAGTGTTTTGGAAGTTGAATACGAAATTTTAATACCAAAGTGAGTTAACAATGTATGAAAAATAGTTGTGTAATTTTTAAAGTAAAAAAAAAACATTGTTTTTGATATGTTTTGGAAGTTGAATACGAAATTTTAATACCAGAGTGAGTTAACAATGTATGAAAAATAGTTGTGTAATTTTTAAAGTAAAAAAAAACATTGTTTTTGATATGTTTTGGAAGTTGAATACGAAATTTTAATACCAGAGTGAGTTAACAATGTATGAAAAATAGTTGTGTAATTTTTAAAGTAAAAAAAAACATTGTTTTTGATATGTTTTGGAAGTTGAATACGAAATTTTAATACCAGAGTGAGTTAACAATGTATGAAAAATAGTTGTGTAATTTTTTAAAGTAAAAAAACATTGTTTTTGATATGTTTTGGAAGTTGAATACGAAATTTTAATACCAAAGTGAGTTAACAATGTATGAAAAATAGTTGTGTAATTTTTAAAGTAAAAAAAAACATTGTTTTATAAGTGTTTTGGAAGTTGAATACGAAATTTTAATACCAGAGTGAGTTAACAATGTATGAAAAATAGTTGTGTAATTTTTAAAGTAAAAAAAAACATTGTTTTATAAGTGTTTTGGAAGTTGAATACGAAATTTTAATACCAGAGTGAGTTAACAATGTATGAAAAATAGTTGTGTAATTTTTAAAGTAAAAAAAAACATTGTTTTTGATATGTTTTGGAAGTTGAATACGAAATTTTAATACCAGAGTGAGTTAACAATGTATGAAAAATAGTTGTGTAATTTTTAAAGTAAAAAAAAACATTGTTTTATAAGTGTTTTGGAAGTTGAATACGAAATTTTAATACCAGAGTGAGTTAACAATGTATGAAAAATAGTTGTGTAATTTTTAAAGTAAAAAAAAACATTGTTTTATAAGTGTTTTTGGAAGTTGAATACGAAATTTTAATACCAGAGTGAGTTAACAATGTATGAAAAATAGTTGTGTAATTTTTAAAGTAAAAAAAAACATTGTTTTATAAGTGTTTTGGAAGTTGAATACGAAATTTTAATACCAGAGTGAGTTAACAATGTATGAAAAATAGTTGTGTAATTTTTAAAGTAAAAAAAAACATTGTTTTATAAGTGTTTTGGAAGTTGAATACGAAATTTTAATACCAAAGTGAGTTAACAATGTATGAAAAATAGTTGTGTAATTTTTAAAGTAAAAAAAAACATTGTTTTATAAGTGTTTTGGAAGTTGAATACGAAATTTTAATACCAGAGTGAGTTAACAATGTATGAAAAATAGTTGTGTAATTTTTAAAGTAAAAAAAAACATTGTTTTATAAGTGTTTTGGAAGTTGAATACGAAATTTTAATACCAAAGTGAGTTAACAATGTATGAAAAATAGTTGTGTAATTTTTAAAGTAAAAAAAAAACATTGTTTTTGATATGTTTTGGAAGTTGAATACGAAATTTTAATACCAGAGTGAGTTAACAATGTATGAAAAATAGTTGTGTAATTTTTAAAGTAAAAAAAAAACATTGTTTTTGATATGTTTTGGAAGTTGAATACGAAATTTTTAATACCAAAGTGAGTTAACAATGTATGAAAAATAGTTGTGTAATTTTTAAAGTAAAAAAAAACATTGTTTTATAAGTGTTTTGGAAGTTGAATACGAAATTTTAATACCAAAGTGAGTTAACAATGTATGAAAAATAGTTGTGTAATTTTTAAAGTAAAAAAAAACATTGTTTTATAAGTGTTTTGGAAGTTGAATACGAAATTTTAATACCAGAGTGAGTTAACAATGTATGAAAAATAGTTGTGTAATTTTTAAAGTAAAAAAAACATTGTTTTTGATATGTTTTGGAAGTTGAATACGAAATTTTAATACCAAAGTGAGTTAACAATGTATGAAAAATAGTTGTGTAATTTTTAAAGTAAAAAAAAACATTGTTTTATAAGTGTTTTGGAAGTTGAATACGAAATTTTTAATACCAGAGTGAGTTAACAATGTATGAAAAATAGTTGTGTAATTTTTAAAGTAAAAAAAAACATTGTTTTATAAGTGTTTTGGAAGTTGAATACGAAATTTTAATACCAGAGTGAGTTAACAATGTATGAAAAATAGTTGTGTAATTTTTAAAGTAAAAAAAAACATTGTTTTTGATATGTTTTGGAAGTTGAATACGAAATTTTAATACCAGAGTGAGTTAACAATGTATGAAAAATAGTTGTGTAATTTTTAAAGTAAAAAAAAACATTGTTTTATAAGTGTTTTGGAAGTTGAATACGAAATTTTAATACCAGAGTGAGTTAACAATGTATGAAAAATAGTTGTGTAATTTTTAAAGTAAAAAAAAACATTGTTTTATAAGTGTTTTGGAAGTTGAATACGAAATTTTAATACCAGAGTGAGTTAACAATGTATGAAAAATAGTTGTGTAATTTTTAAAGTAAAAAAAAACATTGTTTTATAAGTGTTTTGGAAGTTGAATACGAAATTTTAATACCAGAGTGAGTTAACAATGTATGAAAAATAGTTGTGTAATTTTTAAAGTAAAAAAAAACATTGTTTTATAAGTGTTTTGGAAGTTGAATACGAAATTTTAATACCAAAGTGAGTTAACAATGTATGAAAAATAGTTGTGTAATTTTTAAAGTAAAAAAAAACATTGTTTTATAAGTGTTTTGGAAGTTGAATACGAAATTTTAATACCAGAGTGAGTTAACAATGTATGAAAAATAGTTGTGTAATTTTTAAAGTAAAAAAAAACATTGTTTTATAAGTGTTTTGGAAGTTGAATACGAAATTTTAATACCAGAGTGAGTTAACAATGTATGAAAAATAGTTGTGTAATTTTTAAAGTAAAAAAAAACATTGTTTTATAAGTGTTTTGGAAGTTGAATACGAAATTTTAATACCAAAGTGAGTTAACAATGTATGAAAAATAGTTGTGTAATTTTTAAAGTAAAAAAAAACATTGTTTTATAAGTGTTTTGGAAGTTGAATACGAAATTTTAATACCAGAGTGAGTTAACAATGTATGAAAAATAGTTGTGTAATTTTTAAAGTAAAAAAAAACATTGTTTTATAAGTGTTTTGGAAGTTGAATACGAAATTTTAATACCAAAGTGAGTTAACAATGTATGAAAAATAGTTGTGTAATTTTTAAAGTAAAAAAAAACATTGTTTTATAAGTGTTTTGGAAGTTGAATACGAAATTTTAATACCAAAGTGAGTTAACAATGTATGAAAAATAGTTGTGTAATTTTTAAAGTAAAAAAAAACATTGTTTTTGATATGTTTTGGAAGTTGAATACGAAATTTTAATACCAAAGTGAGTTAACAATGTATGAAAAATAGTTGTGTAATTTTTAAAGTAAAAAAAAACATTGTTTTATAAGTGTTTTGGAAGTTGAATACGAAATTTTAATACCAAAGTGAGTTAACAATGTATGAAAAATAGTTGTGTAATTTTTAAAGTAAAAAAAAACATTGTTTTATAAGTGTTTTGGAAGTTGAATACGAAATTTTAATACCAAAGTGAGTTAACAATGTATGAAAAATAGTTGTGTAATTTTTAAAGTAAAAAAAAAACATTGTTTTTGATATGTTTTGGAAGTTGAATACGAAATTTTAATACCAAAGTGAGTTAACAATGTATGAAAAATAGTTGTGTAATTTTTAAAGTAAAAAAACATTGTTTTTGATATGTTTTGGAAGTTGAATACGAAATTTTAATACCAGAGTGAGTTAACAATGTATGAAAAATAGTTGTGTAATTTTTAAAGTAAAAAAAAACATTGTTTTTGATATGTTTTGGAAGTTGAATACGAAATTTTAATACCAGAGTGAGTTAACAATGTATGAAAAATAGTTGTGTAATTTTTAAAGTAAAAAAAAACATTGTTTTTGATATGTTTTGGAAGTTGAATACGAAATTTTAATACCAGAGTGAGTTAACAATGTATGAAAAATAGTTGTGTAATTTTTAAAGTAAAAAAAAACATTGTTTTATAAGTGTTTTGGAAGTTGAATACGAAATTTTAATACCAGAGTGAGTTAACAATGTATGAAAAATAGTTGTGTAATTTTTAAAGTAAAAAAAAACATTGTTTTATAAGTGTTTTGGAAGTTGAATACGAAATTTTAATACCAGAGTGAGTTAACAATGTATGAAAAATAGTTGTGTAATTTTTAAAGTAAAAAAAAACATTGTTTTATAAGTGTTTTGGAAGTTGAATACGAAATTTTAATACCAGAGTGAGTTAACAATGTATGAAAAATAGTTGTGTAATTTTTAAAGTAAAAAAAAACATTGTTTTATAAGTGTTTTGGAAGTTGAATACGAAATTTTAATACCAGAGTGAGTTAACAATGTATGAAAAATAGTTGTGTAATTTTTAAAGTAAAAAAAAACATTGTTTTATAAGTGTTTTGGAAGTTGAATACGAAATTTTAATACCAGAGTGAGTTAACAATGTATGAAAAATAGTTGTGTAATTTTTAAAGTAAAAAAAAACATTGTTTTATAAGTGTTTTGGAAGTTGAATACGAAATTTTAATACCAGAGTGAGTTAACAATGTATGAAAAATAGTTGTGTAATTTTTAAAGTAAAAAAACATTGTTTTATAAGTGTTTTGGAAGTTGAATACGAAATTTTAATACCAAAGTGAGTTAACAATGTATGAAAAATAGTTGTGTAATTTTTAAAGTAAAAAAAAACATTGTTTTTGATATGTTTTGGAAGTTGAATACGAAATTTTAATACCAGAGTGAGTTAACAATGTATGAAAAATAGTTGTGTAATTTTTAAAGTAAAAAAAAACATTGTTTTTGATATGTTTTGGAAGTTGAATACGAAATTTTAATACCAGAGTGAGTTAACAATGTATGAAAAATAGTTGTGTAATTTTTAAAGTAAAAAAAAACATTGTTTTATAAGTGTTTTGGAAGTTGAATACGAAATTTTAATACCAGAGTGAGTTAACAATGTATGAAAAATAGTTGTGTAATTTTTAAAGTAAAAAAAAACATTGTTTTATAAGTGTTTTGGAAGTTGAATACGAAATTTTAATACCAGAGTGAGTTAACAATGTATGAAAAATAGTTGTGTAATTTTTAAAGTAAAAAAAAACATTGTTTTTGATATGTTTTGGAAGTTGAATACGAAATTTTAATACCAGAGTGAGTTAACAATGTATGAAAAATAGTTGTGTAATTTTTAAAGTAAAAAAAAACATTGTTTTATAAGTGTTTTGGAAGTTGAATACGAAATTTTAATACCAAAGTGAGTTAACAATGTATGAAAAATAGTTGTGTAATTTTTAAAGTAAAAAAAAACATTGTTTTATAAGTGTTTTGGAAGTTGAATACGAAATTTTAATACCAAAGTGAGTTAACAATGTATGAAAAATAGTTGTGTAATTTTTAAAGTAAAAAAAAAACATTGTTTTTGATATGTTTTGGAAGTTGAATACGAAATTTTAATACCAAAGTGAGTTAACAATGTATGAAAAATAGTTGTGTAATTTTTAAAGTAAAAAAACATTGTTTTTGATATGTTTTGGAAGTTGAATACGAAATTTTAATACCAGAGTGAGTTAACAATGTATGAAAAATAGTTGTGTAATTTTTAAAGTAAAAAAAAACATTGTTTTATAAGTGTTTTGGAAGTTGAATACGAAATTTTAATACCAGAGTGAGTTAACAATGTATGAAAAATAGTTGTGTAATTTTTAAAGTAAAAAAACATTGTTTTTGATATGTTTTGGAAGTTGAATACGAAATTTTAATACCAGAGTGAGTTAACAATGTATGAAAAATAGTTGTGTAATTTTTAAAGTAAAAAAAAACATTGTTTTATAAGTGTTTTGGAAGTTGAATACGAAATTTTAATACCAGAGTGAGTTAACAATGTATGAAAAATAGTTGTGTAATTTTTAAAGTAAAAAAAAACATTGTTTTATAAGTGTTTTGGAAGTTGAATACGAAATTTTAATACCAGAGTGAGTTAACAATGTATGAAAAATAGTTGTGTAATTTTTAAAGTAAAAAAAAAACATTGTTTTTGATATGTTTTGGAAGTTGAATACGAAATTTTAATACCAGAGTGAGTTAACAATGTATGAAAAATAGTTGTGTAATTTTTAAAGTAAAAAAAAACATTGTTTTATAAGTGTTTTGGAAGTTGAATACGAAATTTTAATACCAGAGTGAGTTAACAATGTATGAAAAATAGTTGTGTAATTTTTAAAGTAAAAAAAAACATTGTTTTATAAGTGTTTTGGAAGTTGAATACGAAATTTTAATACCAGAGTGAGTTAACAATGTATGAAAAATAGTTGTGTAATTTTTAAAGTAAAAAAAAACATTGTTTTATAAGTGTTTTGGAAGTTGAATACGAAATTTTAATACCAGAGTGAGTTAACAATGTATGAAAAATAGTTGTGTAATTTTTAAAGTAAAAAAAAACATTGTTTTTGATATGTTTTGGAAGTTGAATACGAAATTTTAATACCAGAGTGAGTTAACAATGTATGAAAAATAGTTGTGTAATTTTTAAAGTAAAAAAAAACATTGTTTTATAAGTGTTTTGGAAGTTGAATACGAAATTTTAATACCAGAGTGAGTTAACAATGTATGAAAAATAGTTGTGTAATTTTTAAAGTAAAAAAAAACATTGTTTTATAAGTGTTTTGGAAGTTGAATACGAAATTTTAATACCAAAGTGAGTTAACAATGTATGAAAAATAGTTGTGTAATTTTTAAAGTAAAAAAAAACATTGTTTTTGATATGTTTTGGAAGTTGAATACGAAATTTTAATACCAGAGTGAGTTAACAATGTATGAAAAATAGTTGTGTAATTTTTAAAGTAAAAAAAAACATTGTTTTATAAGTGTTTTGGAAGTTGAATACGAAATTTTAATACCAGAGTGAGTTAACAATGTATGAAAAATAGTTGTGTAATTTTTAAAGTAAAAAAAAACATTGTTTTATAAGTGTTTTGGAAGTTGAATACGAAATTTTAATACCAGAGTGAGTTAACAATGTATGAAAAATAGTTGTGTAATTTTTAAAGTAAAAAAAAACATTGTTTTTGATATGTTTTGGAAGTTGAATACGAAATTTTAATACCAGAGTGAGTTAACAATGTATGAAAAATAGTTGTGTAATTTTTAAAGTAAAAAAAAACATTGTTTTTGATATGTTTTGGAAGTTGAATACGAAATTTTAATACCAGAGTGAGTTAACAATGTATGAAAAATAGTTGTGTAATTTTTAAAGTAAAAAAAAACATTGTTTTATAAGTGTTTTGGAAGTTGAATACGAAATTTTAATACCAGAGTGAGTTAACAATGTATGAAAAATAGTTGTGTAATTTTTAAAGTAAAAAAAAACATTGTTTTTGATATGTTTTGGAAGTTGAATACGAAATTTTAATACCAAAGTGAGTTAACAATGTATGAAAAATAGTTGTGTAATTTTTAAAGTAAAAAAAAACATTGTTTTTGATATGTTTTGGAAGTTGAATACGAAATTTTAATACCAGAGTGAGTTAACAATGTATGAAAAATAGTTGTGTAATTTTTAAAGTAAAAAAAAACATTGTTTTTGATATGTTTTGGAAGTTGAATACGAAATTTTAATACCAGAGTGAGTTAACAATGTATGAAAAATAGTTGTGTAATTTTTAAAGTAAAAAAAAAACATTGTTTTTGATATGTTTTGGAAGTTGAATACGAAATTTTAATACCAGAGTGAGTTAACAATGTATGAAAAATAGTTGTGTAATTTTTAAAGTAAAAAAAAACATTGTTTTTGATATGTTTTGGAAGTTGAATACGAAATTTTAATACCAGAGTGAGTTAACAATGTATGAAAAATAGTTGTGTAATTTTTAAAGTAAAAAAAAAACATTGTTTTTGATATGTTTTGGAAGTTGAATACGAAATTTTAATACCAGAGTGAGTTAACAATGTATGAAAAATAGTTGTGTAATTTTTAAAGTAAAAAAACATTGTTTTTGATATGTTTTGGAAGTTGAATACGAAATTTTAATACCAGAGTGAGTTAACAATGTATGAAAAATAGTTGTGTAATTTTTAAAGTAAAAAAAAACATTGTTTTTGATATGTTTTGGAAGTTGAATACGAAATTTTAATACCAGAGTGAGTTAACAATGTATGAAAAATAGTTGTGTAATTTTTAAAGTAAAAAAAAACATTGTTTTTGATATGTTTTGGAAGTTGAATACGAAATTTTAATACCAGAGTGAGTTAACAATGTATGAAAAATAGTTGTGTAATTTTTAAAGTAAAAAAAAACATTGTTTTTGATATGTTTTGGAAGTTGAATACGAAATTTTAATACCAGAGTGAGTTAACAATGTATGAAAAATAGTTGTGTAATTTTTAAAGTAAAAAAAAACATTGTTTTTGATATGTTTTGGAAGTTGAATACGAAATTTTAATACCAGAGTGAGTTAACAATGTATGAAAAATAGTTGTGTAATTTTTAAAGTAAAAAAAAACATTGTTTTTGATATGTTTTGGAAGTTGAATACGAAATTTTAATACCAGAGTGAGTTAACAATGTATGAAAAATAGTTGTGTAATTTTTAAAGTAAAAAAACATTGTTTTTGATATGTTTTGGAAGTTGAATACGAAATTTTAATACCAGAGTGAGTTAACAATGTATGAAAAATAGTTGTGTAATTTTTAAAGTAAAAAAAAACATTGTTTTTGATATGTTTTGGAAGTTGAATACGAAATTTTAATACCAGAGTGAGTTAACAATGTATGAAAAATAGTTGTGTAATTTTTAAAGTAAAAAAACATTGTTTTATAAGTGTTTTGGAAGTTGAATACGAAATTTTAATACCAAAGTGAGTTAACAATGTATGAAAAATAGTTGTGTAATTTTTAAAGTAAAAAAAAACATTGTTTTTGATATGTTTTGGAAGTTGAATACGAAATTTTAATACCCAGAGTGAGTTAACAATGTATGAAAAATAGTTGTGTAATTTTTAAAGTAAAAAAAAACATTGTTTTATAAGTGTTTTGGAAGTTGAATACGAAATTTTAATACCAGAGTGAGTTAACAATGTATGAAAAATAGTTGTGTAATTTTTAAAGTAAAAAAAAACATTGTTTTATAAGTGTTTTGGAAGTTGAATACGAAATTTTAATACCAGAGTGAGTTAACAATGTATGAAAAATAGTTGTGTAATTTTTAAAGTAAAAAAAAACATTGTTTTATAAGTGTTTTGGAAGTTGAATACGAAATTTTAATACCAGAGTGAGTTAACAATGTATGAAAAATAGTTGTGTAATTTTTAAAGTAAAAAAAAACATTGTTTTATAAGTGTTTTGGAAGTTGAATACGAAATTTTAATACCAGAGTGAGTTAACAATGTATGAAAAATAGTTGTGTAATTTTTAAAGTAAAAAAAAACATTGTTTTTGATATGTTTTGGAAGTTGAATACGAAATTTTAATACCAGAGTGAGTTAACAATGTATGAAAAATAGTTGTGTAATTTTTAAAGTAAAAAAAAACATTGTTTTTGATATGTTTTGGAAGTTGAATACGAAATTTTAATACCAGAGTGAGTTAACAATGTATGAAAAATAGTTGTGTAATTTTTAAAGTAAAAAAAAACATTGTTTTTGATATGTTTTGGAAGTTGAATACGAAATTTTAATACCAGAGTGAGTTAACAATGTATGAAAAATAGTTGTGTAATTTTTAAAGTAAAAAAAAACATTATTTTATAAGTGTTTTGGAAGTTGAATACGAAATTTTAATACCAAAGTGAGTTAACAATGTATGAAAAATAGTTGTGTAATTTTTAAAGTAAAAAAAAACATTGTTTTTGATATGTTTTGGAAGTTGAATACGAAATTTTAATACCAGAGTGAGTTAACAATGTATGAAAAATAGTTGTGTAATTTTTAAAGTAAAAAAAAACATTGTTTTATAAGTGTTTTGGAAGTTGAATACGAAATTTTAATACCAGAGTGAGTTAACAATGTATGAAAAATAGTTGTGTAATTTTTAAAGTAAAAAAACATTGTTTTATAAGTGTTTTGGAAGTTGAATACGAAATTTTAATACCAGAGTGAGTTAACAATGTATGAAAAATAGTTGTGTAATTTTTAAAGTAAAAAAACATTGTTTTATAAGTGTTTTGGAAGTTGAATACGAAATTTTAATACCAGAGTGAGTTAACAATGTATGAAAAATAGTTGTGTAATTTTTAAAGTAAAAAAAAACATTGTTTTATAAGTGTTTTGGAAGTTGAATACGAAATTTTAATACCAGAGTGAGTTAACAATGTATGAAAAATAGTTGTGTAATTTTTAAAGTAAAAAAAAACATTGTTTTTGATATGTTTTGGAAGTTGAATACGAAATTTTAATACCAGAGTGAGTTAACAATGTATGAAAAATAGTTGTGTAATTTTTAAAGTAAAAAAAAACATTGTTTTATAAGTGTTTTGGAAGTTGAATACGAAATTTTAATACCAGAGTGAGTTAACAATGTATGAAAAATAGTTGTGTAATTTTTAAAGTAAAAAAAAACATTGTTTTATAAGTGTTTTGGAAGTTGAATACGAAATTTTAATACCAGAGTGAGTTAACAATGTATGAAAAATAGTTGTGTAATTTTTAAAGTAAAAAAAAACATTGTTTTATAAGTGTTTTGGAAGTTGAATACGAAATTTTAATACCAGAGTGAGTTAACAATGTATGAAAAATAGTTGTGTAATTTTTAAAGTAAAAAAAAACATTGTTTTATAAGTGTTTTGGAAGTTGAATACGAAATTTTAATACCAGAGTGAGTTAACAATGTATGAAAAATAGTTGTGTAATTTTTAAAGTAAAAAAAAAACATTGTTTTTGATATGTTTTGGAAGTTGAATACGAAATTTTAATACCAGAGTGAGTTAACAATGTATGAAAAATAGTTGTGTAATTTTTAAAGTAAAAAAAAAACATTGTTTTATAAGTGTTTTGGAAGTTGAATACGAAATTTTAATACCAGAGTGAGTTAACAATGTATGAAAAATAGTTGTGTAATTTTTAAAGTAAAAAAAAACATTGTTTTATAAGTGTTTTGGAAGTTGAATACGAAATTTTAATACCAGAGTGAGTTAACAATGTATGAAAAATAGTTGTGTAATTTTTAAAGTAAAAAAACATTGTTTTATAAGTGTTTTGGAAGTTGAATACGAAATTTTAATACCAGAGTGAGTTAACAATGTATGAAAAATAGTTGTGTAATTTTTAAAGTAAAAAAAAACATTGTTTTTGATATGTTTTGGAAGTTGAATACGAAATTTTAATACCAAAGTGAGTTAACAATGTATGAAAAATAGTTGTGTAATTTTTAAAGTAAAAAAAAACATTGTTTTTGATATGTTTTGGAAGTTGAATACGAAATTTTAATACCAGAGTGAGTTAACAATGTATGAAAAATAGTTGTGTAATTTTTAAAGTAAAAAAAAACATTGTTTTATAAGTGTTTTGGAAGTTGAATACGAAATTTTAATACCAAAGTGAGTTAACAATGTATGAAAAATAGTTGTGTAATTTTTAAAGTAAAAAAAAACATTGTTTTATAAGTGTTTTGGAAGTTGAATACGAAATTTTAATACCAGAGTGAGTTAACAATGTATGAAAAATAGTTGTGTAATTTTTAAAGTAAAAAAAAACATTGTTTTATAAGTGTTTTGGAAGTTGAATACGAAATTTTAATACCAGAGTGAGTTAACAATGTATGAAAAATAGTTGTGTAATTTTTAAAGTAAAAAAAAACATTGTTTTATAAGTGTTTTGGAAGTTGAATACGAAATTTTAATACCAGAGTGAGTTAACAATGTATGAAAAATAGTTGTGTAATTTTTAAAGTAAAAAAAAACATTGTTTTTGATATGTTTTGGAAGTTGAATACGAAATTTTAATACCAGAGTGAGTTAACAATGTATGAAAAATAGTTGTGTAATTTTTAAAGTAAAAAAAAACATTGTTTTATAAGTGTTTTGGAAGTTGAATACGAAATTTTAATACCAGAGTGAGTTAACAATGTATGAAAAATAGTTGTGTAATTTTTAAAGTAAAAAAAAACATTATTTTATAAGTGTTTTGGAAGTTGAATACGAAATTTTAATACCAGAGTGAGTTAACAATGTATGAAAAATAGTTGTGTAATTTTTAAAGTAAAAAAAAACATTGTTTTATAAGTGTTTTGGAAGTTGAATACGAAATTTTAATACCAGAGTGAGTTAACAATGTATGAAAAATAGTTGTGTAATTTTTAAAGTAAAAAAAAACATTGTTTTTGATATGTTTTGGAAGTTGAATACGAAATTTTAATACCAGAGTGAGTTAACAATGTATGAAAAATAGTTGTGTAATTTTTAAAGTAAAAAAAAACATTGTTTTTGATATGTTTTGGAAGTTGAATACGAAATTTTAATACCAGAGTGAGTTAACAATGTATGAAAAATAGTTGTGTAATTTTTAAAGTAAAAAAAAACATTGTTTTATAAGTGTTTTGGAAGTTGAATACGAAATTTTAATACCAAAGTGAGTTAACAATGTATGAAAAATAGTTGTGTAATTTTTAAAGTAAAAAAAAACATTGTTTTATAAGTGTTTTGGAAGT
Organism: Loxodes magnus; assembly: GCA_946699065.1. Taxonomy (NCBI): domain Eukaryota; phylum Ciliophora; class Karyorelictea; order Loxodida; family Loxodidae; genus Loxodes; species Loxodes magnus. The sequence goes on along the minus strand of CAMPDV010003041.1, from coordinate 2,754 downwards.
TGAATACGAAATTTTAATACCAGAGTGAGTTAACAATGTATGAAAAATAGTTGTGTAATTTTTAAAGTAAAAAAAAACATTGTTTTATAAGTGTTTTGGAAGTTGAATACGAAATTTTAATACCAGAGTGAGTTAACAATGTATGAAAAATAGTTGTGTAATTTTTAAAGTAAAAAAAAACATTGTTTTATAAGTGTTTTGGAAGTTGAATACGAAATTTTAATACCAGAGTGAGTTAACAATGTATGAAAAATAGTTGTGTAATTTTTAAAGTAAAAAAAAACATTGTTTTTGATATGTTTTGGAAGTTGAATACGAAATTTTAATACCAGAGTGAGTTAACAATGTATGAAAAATAGTTGTGTAATTTTTAAAGTAAAAAAAAACATTGTTTTATAAGTGTTTTGGAAGTTGAATACGAAATTTTAATACCAGAGTGAGTTAACAATGTATGAAAAATAGTTGTGTAATTTTTAAAGTAAAAAAAAACATTATTTTATAAGTGTTTTGGAAGTTGAATACGAAATTTTAATACCAGAGTGAGTTAACAATGTATGAAAAATAGTTGTGTAATTTTTAAAGTAAAAAAAAACATTGTTTTATAAGTGTTTTGGAAGTTGAATACGAAATTTTAATACCAGAGTGAGTTAACAATGTATGAAAAATAGTTGTGTAATTTTTAAAGTAAAAAAAAACATTGTTTTTGATATGTTTTGGAAGTTGAATACGAAATTTTAATACCAGAGTGAGTTAACAATGTATGAAAAATAGTTGTGTAATTTTTAAAGTAAAAAAAAACATTGTTTTTGATATGTTTTGGAAGTTGAATACGAAATTTTAATACCAGAGTGAGTTAACAATGTATGAAAAATAGTTGTGTAATTTTTAAAGTAAAAAAAAACATTGTTTTATAAGTGTTTTGGAAGTTGAATACGAAATTTTAATACCAGAGTGAGTTAACAATGTATGAAAAATAGTTGTGTAATTTTTAAAGTAAAAAAAAAACATTGTTTTTGATATGTTTTGGAAGTTGAATACGAAATTTTAATACCAGAGTGAGTTAACAATGTATGAAAAATAGTTGTGTAATTTTTAAAGTAAAAAAAAACATTGTTTTTGATATGTTTTGGAAGTTGAATACGAAATTTTAATACCAGAGTGAGTTAACAATGTATGAAAAATAGTTGTGTAATTTTTAAAGTAAAAAAAAACATTGTTTTATAAGTGTTTTGGAAGTTGAATACGAAATTTTAATACCAGAGTGAGTTAACAATGTATGAAAAATAGTTGTGTAATTTTTAAAGTAAAAAAAAACATTGTTTTTGATATGTTTTGGAAAGTTGAATACGAAATTTTAATACCAAAGTGAGTTAACAATGTATGAAAAATAGTTGTGTAATTTTTAAAGTAAAAAAAAACATTGTTTTTGATATGTTTTGGAAGTTGAATACGAAATTTTAATACCAGAGTGAGTTAACAATGTATGAAAAATAGTTGTGTAATTTTTAAAGTAAAAAAAAACATTGTTTTTGATATGTTTTGGAAGTTGAATACGAAATTTTAATACCAGAGTGAGTTAACAATGTATGAAAAATAGTTGTGTAATTTTTAAAGTAAAAAAAAACATTGTTTTTGATATGTTTTGGAAGTTGAATACGAAATTTTAATACCAGAGTGAGTTAACAATGTATGAAAAATAGTTGTGTAATTTTTAAAGTAAAAAAAAACATTGTTTTTGATATGTTTTGGAAGTTGAATACGAAATTTTAATACCAGAGTGAGTTAACAATGTATGAAAAATAGTTGTGTAATTTTTAAAGTAAAAAAAAACATTGTTTTTGATATGTTTTGGAAGTTGAATACGAAATTTTAATACCAGAGTGAGTTAACAATGTATGAAAAATAGTTGTGTAATTTTTAAAGTAAAAAAACATTGTTTTTGATATGTTTTGGAAGTTGAATACGAAATTTTAATACCAGAGTGAGTTAACAATGTATGAAAAATAGTTGTGTAATTTTTAAAGTAAAAAAAAACATTGTTTTTGATATGTTTTGGAAGTTGAATACGAAATTTTAATACCAGAGTGAGTTAACAATGTATGAAAAATAGTTGTGTAATTTTTAAAGTAAAAAAACATTGTTTTATAAGTGTTTTGGAAGTTGAATACGAAATTTTAATACCAAAGTGAGTTAACAATGTATGAAAAATAGTTGTGTAATTTTTAAAGTAAAAAAAAACATTGTTTTTGATATGTTTTGGAAGTTGAATACGAAATTTTAATACCAGAGTGAGTTAACAATGTATGAAAAATAGTTGTGTAATTTTTAAAGTAAAAAAAAACATTGTTTTATAAGTGTTTTGGAAGTTGAATACGAAATTTTAATACCAGAGTGAGTTAACAATGTATGAAAAATAGTTGTGTAATTTTTAAAGTAAAAAAAAACATTGTTTTATAAGTGTTTTGGAAGTTGAATACGAAATTTTAATACCAGAGTGAGTTAACAATGTATGAAAAATAGTTGTGTAATTTTTAAAGTAAAAAAAAACATTGTTTTATAAGTGTTTTGGAAGTTGAATACGAAATTTTAATACCAGAGTGAGTTAACAATGTATGAAAAATAGTTGTGTAATTTTTAAAGTAAAAAAAAACATTGTTTTATAAGTGTTTTGGAAGTTGAATACGAAATTTTAATACCAGAGTGAGTTAACAATGTATGAAAAATAGTTGTGTAATTTTTAAAGTAAAAAAAAAC
>CAMPDV010003040.1:0-37134 GCA_946699065.1 Loxodes magnus | reverse complement strand
GTTCAATTTTACTTTTAACTAGTAGCAGAAAACGGAAGACTAACTGTATATAATACCAGATTACGCCTATACAGAAGGCTTAGCTACTTGTGAATTTGAAACTTAAACTAATCAGTTCTAAGGAGCCTTTGAATGAAGAAAAAATAAGTTTTCTTCAATTGTTAGTGGTGCAGATATATACGATTAAAAATAGGGAAGGGGATGGTCGACTACTCAAAATTATGCTTTTTCCAAAAATAAAAAGTTTTAAGAATATGTTGATGATACTCTTAAGTACGGAGTTACAAGTATCGAAGTAAGATCCTTTTGTGAAGCTTACTAAGTTAATATAGACTGGTACAACCACAAACTTACAGATAGTTTCATTAACTAAGTTTTGCGAATATCAAACTAAAACGACGCAAGTATTGCAATTAACTAGTTGTTTGATAAGTTCGGAACTTATTATATCTGATAAGTTGTGTTTGGTGCATTGTACAAAGAAAGAACTGATATAAAAGCGAAGGATATGCAATACCTTAGCAAGCAGAACATTGATATAAAGAATGCAGCATCTGACTCACTCCAGAAAAAAGTTAGAGGATAAAACTACAAAGAATCATGATCTAGTTAGAATACTAAAAGTATGTCCCTAGAAATGTAGTAAGAATTTAGTTAAAAAGTATATAAAAAATCTTAAGTATATAAAGGTTCAGTTCCCAATGTAGATTAGTAAACTTGGTATTAGAATGTGAAGTCCAATCCAACTTTTATCAGATACTAGATAAGACCAATTTTCGAGCTTATCAATTAAAAAAACTTCCCTTAATTTAATCAAAGTTAGATTGATTTGCTCAATTAGAAATTCGATTAGGCTTACTAATAAAGAGCTAACTATCTTTAAATTCCAGAAATCTATTATAATGATCCTGTTGACACTACTGAGGTGATAAAAATATAAGAGCTTAATACAAGCATTGACTTATAATAATTGACTAACAAATCATTTGAAAGCCATAGTGATTATTTGGAGTTAACATAGGAAAACATTTATAGCTTGGATTAAGTAACTTTCTTTTTTTCAAACTGGATTAGTTTTACTGGTTGTTTGAAAGAAGGCAGCGATTATAAGTACCTTTAAGGTAGCTAAATTGTATTAAGAAATAAAGTAAATCAATTATTTGAGAAAAGCGCAATAGGAAGAATCGCTTCAAACGCAGAAAATTTTACAATTTAACTGTAAGAAGATGAAAAGATAACAGGAATAAGAGTTTTAGGTGATAGCCACTCAATTTTGAAGATAGTAATAGAAACTAATTTTCAAAAGTTATGATAAACTCCTACTTTCCAGCATTCTTATTGCAGTACATTATCAACATTTGATAAATATTTTTCCTTCAAGAATTAGAGTTTGTTAGGTTTTTCAGGAGGATATTACTACAATACTACATTGAAAGACTGGAAACAGAATGTGTTGAAGTTTTATACTACGTGAGAATAAAATTTGATAGATACTTTTATTTTAATAAATTATATAAGTATGAAGTATAATAGTTTAGACATTAAATCTTAATACTAAATATCTTCCTTTAATAAAGCAATAAGTTAGATTGTCAATTATGTTTTTAACAGTAAGCAAGCAAATGCAAGTCTAGAAGAAAAGGGTTTTAATATAATTTAGTGCGATTATAATTTTCTAGACTTGATTTTTTCTTTTAAATAGTGTCAATAAGTAGAGTGATTCTTCTGTAATGAATATAAAAATAAAGAGTATTTTCTTTTAATTATAAAAAGAGGATATTATACATAGAATGTTTATCAAGTTTTGTATAATGTTCATATTTCCTTTAAAATCTGTTTTTGATTTATTGTTCAAATTTATTTTTATATTTGACTATTTTCTTAGAAGTTACATTTTGCATTTTAATTATTTTTGTTTACTAGCATTTGCATATCTTTTTATGATTTTAGGATTGCATTGCTTTAATTTCTTTAATTGGAACTTTATTATTTCGTATTCATAATTAATGATGTTTTGAATTAAAAAATGAAGCCCGGCTTTTTTACCAAATAAAATTAAAAAGGTAAAAATTATTATGATGTTTTGAATTCTTTCTTGCTTGATGGTTTGTAGCCTGTAATTTTATAATTCAAGTTTAATTTTTTAAAAAGTGCTCTTTTTTATTTAATACCCCTTTAATTATCTTTTTGAAAGAACTTCATTGGTTTCCTTTTCGTCAAAATAACAAAATTTTTTCATAATCTGTAATCTTTTATCAAAATTTTATTTTTAGTCTTATTTATTTTTTATTTTCCATTTGGAATTTCTTTTATAACTTCTTTAATTCCTTCAATAGTAAAGAGATAAAATCCTTACCAGTGTGAAGGTTATTTCTTTTATTCTCTTCAATATTTTCGTAAATTTGATAAATTCTCTTGTTACTTATACCAATTTCCTATTAAGTGAGTTTTGCATGTTTATTAAATACAAAGTTCTCCCATTAGTTAACGAATTAATCTTATTTTATTAGTTAAAATTCATTTAGTTTTTCATTCTAGGTTTAAGAATTTTCTTGGCTTAGGAAAACATATCTTTTGCATTTTCATTAAGAAATATAAATTTTTTTTGCCTTGATTTTTCTAAATCTTCATAAGTGATCCTTGAAGTTTTTTCAAAGTCCTAAAGCTGTTTAATGAAGAATGATAACTTATTGATTGACTCTTCCAAATTATACATGAGTTTTTTTATATAGTGAATATGCTCTTTTTGCCTAAATATATTTGTTTGTTGAATCTCTAGTAATTTTATTAAATTTTGGATCCGGATTAAATGATCCTAAAATTAGGTCTGCGTTATGTTCTATATTGTTTTTTATGCATAAATATTATCCTTCTAAATTATTACTATTAATTCGAAAGAATTCAATATAAGATCAAAGGAAAGAATCTTGATATTTCTTCTTATCAATTGGATCTTAAAGTCTACTTATTTGTATTTTAATTATATTTACTTATTTTTGTATTTTTTAGAAATAACCTTTTAGTAAATTCCGCTAATTGATTGAATTTGGATTCTATTTGTTCAATTCTCAGATTGACTGGTTGGAAATTTTAATATTTTAGTATTTATATGCTAGACATTAAGTATGCAATTTTTTCTTCAGCTCTTATACGTTCCTTAAAAGTTTAAAATTATCCTTATTCATAGCTTTGAGTTCTTATAGTGTGTTCTGCTAATCATAATTTGATCGGGATGGATCCTGTTTAGTAGAGACTTTTGCAAGAAATGTTTCTTTTTTATAATATAAATGATGGATTAGCAATAATTTGATGAAAAATATGATTTTAGTCTTTATTGAAATTATTTTAAATAAAAGCTTTCTACTATTTTGTAGAATAAATTGATTAGAATGCGTAATTTAATAAAAATTAGTGTATAAGTTTAGAATTTGTTTCATATATGAAAAGTAATTAACTTATTTTAAATATTTGAACATCAATCTAATTTTTTTAGAATAATAAGCATAAAAATTGGATGAAATTAAATAAAAAGGCATATCTTATAATGATACTTATATTTAGATAAGTTTATTGATTATTTAAGCAATTTAAGTTATATAAAGTAAGCCAGGCTAGCTCAGTCGGTAGAGCGTCAGACTCTTAATCTGGTGGTCGTGGGTTCGAGCCCCACGTTGGGCGTTTTTAATTTTAAAATTAAACAGTAAATTATAATAATTCCGTATCCGGGGCTTGAACCAGGGTCTTTGGGATGAGAACCAAATGTCCTGATTACAAGACTAATGCAGATTTATTTTAATACTAATATGAAGTATTTAAAAGAGCTAAAATAAAAGAATCTCTTAAATAGCATTTTAACAAAGAAGCAAACAGATACTAAAATAATAATAAATTCATGAATAAAATGATCTTACTAGCTATATATAAAAACCATTTGGTATAGGCATTTAATTAAGTAATTATTCACAATATATGATTTCAGTTTATCAAGAATTTAGCTATTAATATTTTGATTTATTGATTTCTATAAAATATAAAAAAACTGCAAGTTTAAACTAAAGAGAATGGAATCAAAAGGGAGGCATAGAAAATAAAATTTAATGATTACTAAGAAAATTGTTAAGCTTTCACATAATTTTTTTAATTATATAATAAATGATTATTTCTTAACTATTGCTTAAATAATTTAAAATTGCTTATTTTACTAGTACTTTTTAAGAAATTTTAATATATTATAGTTTAAAAAATAAAATAGGAAATAATTAAGATATATCTAAGGAGCTAATAATAATTAGAATGATAGAAATGCTGAATTATTATATATATAAATAACATATTAGGAAACAAGTTTAATCAGCATTATATTTAATATATTAAGCTTCTATTTTTTATATATAAATTAAGGATATAATACTTTATTTAGAAATACTTTTAGATAAGCTAATTAGAAACTTTTTTCAAGATAAGAGATAAAAATTAAAATATTTTCTAATTTAACTTTTGTGATAAAGCAGGTTTTATAATTAGTTTAATAATAATTGAAATTAAAACTTTTGATTATTTGATTAATTTTTATAATTATAAGCATCATATTTCTAATAAATATAAACATTTATTAATGTTTGGAATATGCTTTAAAATACACTTAATTATAAAAATATAGAAATTAAATATTATTTCTATTGAAAAAATTGAATGCTTATAAATATTAATCAATGAACTTAGTTTGCTATGTTGGTTGTAAGATTCTGGTTTATTTTTTACTTTAAAAGTTTTAAATGTTTTATTATAATGAATTTATCAAGATAAACTAATTTTGTTATATTTAAACAGTAGGAATTTCAATTTAATTATTATCTAAGCATTTGCTTATTTTATGCTTATCAAAGTTAAAGTTAAAAAGCTTTGTTAAAGCCTTAGTAGTCAGCCATCTGACCTATTCTATCTGCTTGTCTCATTAGTTTGTCTTGAATTCCTACTAGGCTTAGTTAGGTGGTGTAGCACTTCATTAATGCACCATCCTTTAATATTCGGAATAGTTTTGGTCTTGCACTTAGCGTTCCTAATCATTTCTCCAAGGATTAAGATTTGAATTAAAGAATTTTTTTCTATAAATTTTTCCGCTTTATGTTGGATATATCCTAAATAGTTTTCTAAAAATATCTTATTTATTCTTTCTTTAAATTTCGCTTATTTAGTAGCAGTATTTTCATTGGTGTTATTTATTGCACACGTAGCATTTTATTCTTCTTTTAAACTATTATTCCTGTAACACTTATTTAATTTAAATTTACTACTTATTTTAAATAAACGTTTACTGTTTATTTTAATTCGAGGCTTCATTTTCTATTTCCATAGGATCTGATTAATTCTGTTAAAACGAAAATGGCGTTACCTGAATTTATTATTAAATTTAAAGAATTCTTTGTTCCAGTTTGTTTTCTATTTCTTATGATGATTAATATTGTTTCTCAAGTAAAGACGTTATTAGTTTTTCTAATTTTTCTACTTTATCAGTGAGGTATCTATTTTTAAACAAAACTCTTTTAATGAATTAGATAATATTTCTATTTGAGTTTGTGTCGGAAGTTTTTTTAATTCTGGGTTTCCAAGTGGTTAATGTTCGTCATATCAATCATATTTCTCACTTTCACTCATTGTAATTATTTCGTTTTTTATATTTGAGAGAATTTTCCTGTTTAAATGTTTTGTTCAAAGTTCTGTTATTTCTTAGAAGCCATTTTATATAATAAAGTTATTACTATACGAAAATATACTTTTCAAGAAATTACTGAATATCTATAAATTTAATGAAAACAAATGTAAATCTTCATGCTAAATTTCTCAATTGTTTGCATAACGTACTTACACAGTCTATAGAACTAGAGAACATTTCTTTTTTTGTTTCAACAGTTTTATGACTAATTAGAAATTTAGCTTCTCCTATCAGTTGATATTGCTTATATTTATACTTTAGCATTTTATAGGAATAAGGTTTTAGCTCTTTCTTTAGTTTGACCCAATATCTACTGCTTGAATGTTAATACTTCTATGATATTTTAACAAAGAGCATTGCTTAATTTCTATTCCACTCATTGGATATTAACGGCTTAAGTACATATAACCATCTACGCTTTATTTATTTATCTTTTTTCACAATTTCTCCTTAGTGTATATTCTTATTGAGATGTCTAGCTATTTTAGTCCATCTATAGTAGAAGTTGCGAAGTCTCATTCTATCAACGACATATTAATCTTCTTCATACGACCACTCATCCACAAGTTGCTTTAAGTTTTTCATTCTGTATTTTTACGATTATTTAAATTAAATAAAGCAAGGAATTTAAATCTAAAGACTATGTTAAATTTCATAAAGCATAATTAAATAATTTGATAATAAAATATGGAAGTACTTTAAATAGTCTAATATCTAATAAATGCAAATATTAACTACCAAAGATATCATCTAAAGCTTATTATTCTAATTGATTAAAATTAAATTAAAAATAATATAGTTTGCTTAATAGCTTTGAAGTTTTAAGTCTAAACTCAATACACTTCTACTTTTAAGTACTCTTGAAAATGTTGTAGTATTTCTTCTTGTCTCATTAAGATTAGATTTACTTGTCTTATTTTCATTAAGTTTTAGAAAGAATATATTTGTTTTCATGTTTATTTTATTCTGCTTCATGTAGATTTTATTATTCTATCAATTTGATTCATATAGTCTTTTTTGCAAAATATTTAATTTATTATGTTTTAATTATATTCTAAGAGCTCTTGTTCTATATTTTCATAAATATTTTCTTAGTTTATATTATTTTACGCTTTATTTTTGCTTTTAATAATTTTATTTATTTAGGTTTTAATATTATCTATACTTGTTTGGTAGTATTTACATTTGAATATGTGTTAGAATGTCTCTTTTTCTTGACATAAGCATTAATCATATTCTTAAGGAATATGTCTTTCTTGAAGATCACTTCTATAAAAAAGTAGTTAGGTTCTCAGTCTGAATATTAATTTTGATGGTTGCATTTTCTCTTTGTTCAATAAAAAGTAGGTTATAATTGGGAATTTTTCTACATTTTTGAATTACTTTGTTATAATTTTTGCTGTGATCATTTCTTTTTTTCTTTTTTTTGTTGTTTTTGTTATTCTCTAAAATGTTTAATTAAAAAATTGTTCTTTAATTTTTACATCAATTTTTTTATCTAATTACATCATATTTAGAATTTATAAAGCTTTTAAATCTATTTTAAATTTCTTTTACATTTTTTTAATTTATTTCTGTTATTAAGTCTTATTTTTTTAACTTATTTAGAATAGTTGAATAAACTTTTCATCTTTATTCTTAGATTATTACTATTGATTATATAAGTCATTTAGTTTTCTATAAAATTTAAAATATCTTTTTGCAGTTATTTATTAAAATCAAAGTCAGTTAAAATCTATGTGTTGTAACTCATTTCAAGATGCTTATGGCATTTTCATATATTATCTTATAATTTATCGTTAACTTACATGTATTTAGTTTTTCACCTTTGTTATTCCAGTTTGTATACTATATGGAATTATTTCGGCACCATATTCTAATTTAGGTAGAATAAATAATCTGAATAAATTTTTGAAATTAATTGGAATCGTCTTATTAAATCTGCTGTAAAATTACTATTAAAATAAGTACTTGGCCTACTAATATTTATTTTGTACTTTTTGTATATGTGTAATTAATTAATTATTCTGATCAATTGTGAATCCTAAATATTCAACAGTTTTCTTTTATTAAATTAGCTTCCCTTATATTTTCAAATCTATTTCTTTTTAGTTCTCTTATTTCTCTTTACTAATATTAATGCATTCAGCTTTTATTAAGTTTATTTTTAATTTTATTATATTGAATATTCTTTAAGTTTGATCTATTAATTATTACATTCTTTAAGCGTTGTTGGAGATTAGTAATAAATCGTTAGTTCATGCTAATTTTGAGTATTATGTATTTCCTATCTTGTATCCTAATTTATTATATTATTCTAAGTATTACATAGCAATATCATAATAAATTATGGCTAGTATAGGTCCTGATGAGCTTCCTTAAAGTATACCATTTTTGTAGTCTATTTTTCTAGTGATTTAGTCTTCTAGTTAAAAGTGTATTTGTACTTGAGAATATATGTTTTTCAATGTTTTTATTAAGTTATCGGCTATTTTAAATCTTTCTAGTTATTTAAAAAGTAAATAGTGATTTATAGAATCAAACATTTTCTCAATATCAATCAAGGTAAAAATCAACGATTCATTTTCTTCCTTTTTTTTCTTACTTTCTTAATAATGATTCATTATCTATTATATTTGTCATATGTTTATTGTAGTTTGCATTTTCTTTATGAATCCTTTTTAGTCTTTATTAATTTGGTTTTACTCAATTACATCTTTATATATATGGTTTGATATTATCTTGTCGAATATTTTTTAGATTGTATTTATAATTGCTATTGGTCTATAATTTTTTCAATCATATTTGGAATCTTTTTTATGGATCATTATTGTTTTAATTTTATTTAGTTCGGCAGGGATTAATTAATCGCGTTAGCAGTTTTGATAGAATTTTGTTAAAATTTTTCGAAATTCATGTCCTGCATATTTAATTAATTCATTTGGTATTTAATCAAAACCTACAGCTTTATTATTTGGGAGGTATCTTATTATATCAGCAACTTCTTAGTATAATATTTTACTCCATGATTATGCTATTTTTTATTAAAGAATTTTATTTTGTTTGTAGATTTCATCTATTTTTATTACTTCTTTAAGTATTTCTTATTGATTAGTATCTTTATATTAGTTTAATACACTTTCTCAATTTTTAATAGATTATTCTGTCTAATTTGAATTGAGATTCATATTTAGAGCTTTTTCAAGACTGAAAATCTTATTTGCTTGCTTAGCCATTTCCTGGTTATTACCGTTCAAATTTATTTATTTTTATCCGTTTATATTTTTTCACATGGCATTCTTCATTTTTACGAATTTTTTCTTTTACCTTTTTGCCTCTAATTTCATTTAGATAACTTCATCATTCATACGGCTAAATTAATTTAATTTATTTATATATTATATTCTTGCATTTCTGGCTTTATTCATTTATATCACTACAGATGAAGGCAGTTTTGGTTAATTTTACTGTCTTTGATCAAGTATCTCCAGAGCTGCAATATGGATTAAATTTTTAATAAATCTGTATTATAACGATAAATTCAAATTTTATATATTATTTTCAAAAAAATCATAAGCACCAAGGAATTAGTTTTTATATAATTATAGTTTTTCTTAGTCTTACAGTTTATTTAGATTATATATCATTCTTATTTACTAATTTTCTGCATTTAAATTAACCGTCATTTATTTTAGCATTATATTCAGTACTAAGAGATAATGGTCAGTATTAACTCCTGTTTCTTTATCTACTGTGAATATGTATTTTGTTGATTACTCTAAGTCCTAGTCTAAGAAGATATAGTCAATGATTTATTGTCTTTTGTTTTATTTTATTTAATGTGTGGGAATTTATTTTTAATTTGTATCTATGAGTTCATTAGCTTATGTAAAATTAAATAATTAGAGATCTGTATCTGTTTAATTATCATAATTATATAGGTGCGCATTAAAGTCTCCAGCAATAATGAAATGTTTATTCTAATTTTATATTATTATTTTTCCTATGTTTAAGTAACAATCATTTATGAACTGTTGAGTATAATTACTAGTGGGAAGATAAACATTTATTATTATAATTTCATCCAAAATAAATGCTTAGATCCTATTAAAATTTTCCTCAAGTAATATTTCTTGAACGTCTAGGTCCTTTTTAAAGAAAGAAATTAAACCTGCTTTTTAAGTAAGACCTGGCAAGAAGAATTATTTAAAAGATTTATGTAGGGTTTTTGGTTCTTTTTTAATAAAAGTTTCTTATAATAGAATAATGTTGAGATTATGTTTCTTAATTAATTCAAATATTATTTCTTTTTTGTCGAAATATCCTCCACCTATATTAAACGATCCTATTTTTTAAATTTTTTCTTTTCTTTAAATCATTTTTAAATTTTCTCTGAACATGCTTGGATTATCTAGTTTATAATTAAATTAATTAAATTATTCAAAATTGGGAAAAAGTTAATAATATTCATCTAGGTAGTTGTATTATATTTTTTCGAATTTAGTAAGATTGTTTCTTAAGTGAATATATTTTTAGTAATCTTAATTTTAATTCATTATTCATTAAGGATTATTTTGTTAGTTATATTGTGTTCTTAAATTTTATTGACTAATATATGAATAATTTTATGATTACATACCACCATTTAATTTGCCAGCACAAAGACACAGTGTCATTTTATTATTAATTGTTTAAATACTTAGGAATTTTTTATTTTGTTTTATTAACTTCATCAAGAAATGAAATTATGCTTGTTTTTATGGAATTATTTTTTCTAACTTATAATCGATATATGTTTCTATATATCGCTTTTTCTTTTTTGTATCTTCCACATAGGCTTTTAATTAATCATTTATATGTATCTTTAACCATTATTATTAGTAATTTATTTAAGGCATGTTTAAGCTTATTCTTTAAAATTTCTTAATTTTTTTTCCAATTTTTTAGTATTTTTCAATTATCAATTTTTATTATGCTTTTTTTCTTATTGATTATTTTCAGTTTTTTCATCAAATTTTTAAGTTTAATTATTGACTTTAAGAGATTTAATGTTTCCAATTTTAATTTTTTTGTAGGTTTTAGATCTATTTTTATTTTATTTTATTTTATTTTAGTATTTATCGTATTTCTCTATTTCTATATCATTTTGCTATTTAATATTAAATTTTTGTTAAAGTAATTAAGATCTATTTTCTAATTACTATATTTTGGTTTGTTATTGTTCGTTCAAGAGATAACAGAATAAAGTGCTAATTTTTTGTTTTTGTTATTTGGTATTCTTAAAATAAAATTTTATTTTTTGTTTTTACTAGTGGTTTTACCTTAGGTTAATGTTGATATTTTCTAAATAGTTTATCTTCTATTTTTATTATTCTATAAATATTTCTTTTCTTTTAATTTAATGATCTTTTTCTGCATTTGCTCTTATAGCAAATTAAGTTTCTTCCTCATTCTGATTCATCTTAATTTAATAGTTTTTATATAAGTCTAACTTTTAGATTTTTAAAGCTTGGTTTTCTTATTGTATTGATATTAGTTTATTTTCAACATTTTTTATTACTAAATTTTTGTCATTTAATTCCTATTTTATTTAACTTTTTTATTATTTTATTTTTACTATTTTGTTCAAATACTGTTCTATTTCTATTTCATAATTAAGATTTAAATTTTCAATCTCTTATTCTAATTGTTCATTTAGTCCATTTTAATTATCTAGATCCTCAATTAGATATTCATTATTTAGTTTATAGTTATCTTGGATTTATAATAATTGTTAAATTTTTTCTTCCATAGCTAATATTTTTTTATTTTGTTTTGTTTCTATATATTCTAAGTTTTCAATTTGGAATTAATTTTCCACTAATTAATTTTTTAACTATATTAATTTGATTAGAAATTTATTCATTTAATTTCTCTTGATAACGATATTAATCTTATTTATTGCATAACTAATATAATTATTCTTATAATAATAATTAAAGTTTAGAATAGTTCAGATTTATTCTTGGTGATTTGCTACTCCAAGATCGAATTTTTGTTCTTGGTTATTTGCTTATTTTGTTTCTAAGTCCCAGCTATAAATACTCCTTGCTTTATTTCTTTCTATATTCTATGGCTCTTAAGAGTTATTATTCAAAATAATAAACTATTAATCCTCTTTTTACCCAAAATTTTTAGTCTTTTCCTATTATCTAATTAGATTTATGGTATTTTAACTTTCTACATAAAAAGATTCTTAGTTGAGCTGCAGTTCCAGATTCTTAAGATTAAGTTAAGATTGAAAATCTTACTATGCTTAATTGGGTTCTAAAATGTCGTTAATTTAAATATTATTTTAGTTATAAGAGGCATATATCTACTTATTTATTTCAGTTTGTTGAGCTTAATTGCTTTAGTTTTTAGTTTCATTTTCTATATTAATCTTTAGTTATTATTCCAAGCCTTAAATTTTTATATTTATATCCAAAATCTAGGTTTTGTTTTTACCTTTCCTTTATTTTTTTAATGTTTAAATTTTTTATCCTATAATTTTGCTACAGTATTTAAAATGATGACCTTCTTCATTACAGAATAAACAACATATTTATTTTTTATGTCTTAATTTTAGTTTTATATCTAAGTATTGTATGATGTTTGGAAGTTTATTTATTTATTCTTATGCCAATTTAACAAGTAATGTAAAAGTTCTAATTTTTGATATATCTTATTCTTGCTGCTTTTCATTATCTAGTTGTATTTCAACTATTTAGATATTTAGGATTTAATCAAAAATCATAAGAATATCCTGGAGGTTAAGTTGGTAAAATGGTAATCTTATATTTATCTAAGTTAAGGTTATTCAAATAGACTTTTTCTTAGATTTAAAAGAGGAGTTTAAGTCCAGATTGGCTATCTATTATTTCTATATTCTTATGATCATTAATAAATTTTTTAAGGTCTTTTTCATTTAAGAAATAAATAATAATATTTTTCTTAAAGTTCAATCTCATTCCACATATAAGTTCTGCTTTGTTATTTTTCTTCGGAAAGTAATTTTTGCTAATTTAGTCAAATATATTCTTGTAGATCTAATACATTTATGACTGCTATAAATCAAAAGTTTCAAAGTATTATTAAGTTAAAACAATGAGTTGATTTAGGTTATTTTAGTTTTATAGTTATATTAGTTGTTATAAGGAGTGAACCTTATCCAAACCCTTAACCACAATCTCTTGCTGTCCTGAGACTAAGGTAATAGGATTTAAATTTTTAAGTTCCATATATTTTTTTAAAATTATTCTAATTGATATCATTATTTATTTAATTTATTAATTTATCTAATAAAGTAGCTGCTTTACTATATTTCTGGGCTTACTTTAATTAAAAGTTTTATAAATAACTTAATTTTTTCTAATCAATATTTATTTAAATTACTTAACTACTATAATTGAAAAGATGGTGGGAGCTGAAAATGACCTTCGTGACAACACTTTCTGGTTTTATGGCTAGGAACAAGTTCCTTTCCTGTCGCTGAGAAAGTCCCTGGTCAGAGTCATTTTCTGAAGGGAATGCTGTCTTTGAGATTATCCGCTCTTGGTAGGGGCTTGAAGCCTGGCTGCTCATAGTGATGGAGCTCCCTAGCAGCTGTGCCTAAGCACAAACAGGATATCCCCGTTATTCCATAAAAAGAGAGCGTCGGGTCGTGCAATCGGAAAGGAGTTTCCGGTCCAAAAACTTTTTTAGTTGAAATTAATTAATTACTTAACTACTTTCTATTATGAAAACTTACTATTCTCTACTATCATCTATATCAAAATACGAATCTTAAGATAAATCTATTTAAATAGCTTTTATTTTAGTTATAAAAAATAGGAAATAGTTAGCATTAAAGTGATTAGACAATTTTATTTTTTATTTTAATAGCAAAAATTAAATTTTAAATGTTCTTTCTTTTATTTTTATGTCTAATAATTCTATAATTATACTAAATTATCTATAACTAATTACATTAGCTACTTTTTATTAGTGTTCAACTATCATTTTCATATGATTGCATCTAAATTTCTATTTTTAAATTTTATACTTTAAGAAGCTTTTTAAACTATCTCAAGTAATTTAAATATAATTGACTGTCTTTTTTAATTTAAAATGCATACAATTCAATTTATATAAAGCTTCTAGAATGCTAATAGCTACATTTATATTTAGAGTTCTTTGCTTTAATCTTTAAGTCAATATAATACTTTTTAAAGGTAAGACTATTTTCATTATGATAACTTACAGAAAGAATATTTATTTAAAAAACAGGAAAAACCTAAAAGTTATTAATAAAATTGGAATATAAATTTAGTAAATAGAAAAATCTAGGTTATGTTGATAAGTATATGAATCTAATCTATTTATAGATACAAAATTTATTCAGTTATTAAAATATCTAAAACCAAGTTTATACATTGCTAATTATGCAAACTTTAATTTAGGGGCAGAACACTATACTTATATGAGTCGTTTATATAATTTAAAAAAAGCTTAGTTTATTATATATTATATTTTTAAAACCGCCATAGTTGTTCGAAGGTGAACAACAAGGTCATCTTCATCAGAGGTTGGGGAAGTTAAGTACCCATAATCAACTTTATGTCTTCCTCTGCTTTGGTTTGGCCTCGAGACGTAAGATTCTTAGACCTTCGACACTGACTTATTATAATTTTTAATTCTGGAACGAAAAAGAAATAATATTGCGAGCTTCATCAGAGGTGGGGAATTTAAGTACCCATAATTGACACATCTCGTCCTCTGCTTTGGTGATGCAATGAGACACAATCCTGCCATGTCCTTGGACCTCCACAAGTATTAAAGATTACGAGTATTCTTAAATTATATCAGTATTGAACAAGGTTTATCAGTATCTGATAATTTTATCAGTAACAAACATTCTTGTCAGTATGAAACATTTTTTTTAAAGAGCTGCGCACCAATGAGAGTGCTACGTGCTCTATAATAAAATTTATTTATTTATAAGAATAATAATAAGATAAATCATATATAATTAATTTTCCTATAATAGTTGGTATATTATTACATGATTAGAGATAAATATTTAAAATTAGCGCTGATTAATTTCTTAGGGATATCTAGGGTTTTAGTTAAATATAAGAATTGTAAATAAATTATTTTGAGATAATTTAATACCTAAACAAAAAAGATTTAAAATACAATGATAAAAATTAAATAATACTGCATACCATACTATAACACTTACTATATATAAGCTAAGATTCTTTATTTCTATTTTATCTATTATTGTTTTAATGAAGTTTTAAAAGATGTTCTTTATGAGTATACTAAAAGAGAATTAAGATTGTCTAGTTATTAGCATATATGCAAATATGTATGATGCTAAGAATTTAAGTATAACCCAATGGAATAAGAAACAAAGCCAATTGTGACAAATAAAAATGATAAGAATATATAAATAATCTCAAAGAAAGAGTTTCTTTAATTTAAATCTTTTATAAATTCATAAATAATTCTATTTTTCATTCTCGCAAAATATTAAGATTATTTTATAGATTTAAATTTAGTGATACTGAAAGAAATAATAAAGAATCACATAAGATTATTATGACTTTCAATGAAATTTCATGTGAGATGAGAATATATTAATGAATTTGAATAAAACTAATAAATATCCATTTTATTTTAACAAACAATTTATACTTAGAGGTTCTTTAAAAAAATTAGGTATGTAGTTTTTAATTATAAAAGCTTGCTGTAATGAAAGGATCTAATTTAATAATTAATTAATTTTAGCAGAGGTTAGATAATTATTAATAATAACTTTATTATTTGTTACATAAATAAACTTATTTATTTTCTATCTATATTAATTGTATCTAAGTAAAACTAACTTATATAGATAGAGATAATAAAACTTTTTATTAACAATTTATTTATTTAGCACCATAAAGCTTAAATAAATTTTTTTTATATTAATGATGTTAAGATTTTATAGAAAGCTATTTTTTAATCCTGGGAAGGAATTTCTTTATTCTTTTTTTAACAAAAATAGAAATAAATATATTGTAAAAAATATATTAATTAATTCCTAAATCAACTTTGAAGTGATTTCAAATAAGCAATGATACTATTAATTTATTATCTTCTAACTAAAGAAATTTCATAAAAGTATAAAAATGCTTAATAAAAGAATTTATAAGTATGATTTAATACTTTGCCTTGATTTTATTTAAATATTTATTGTGCTTACTATCTATCATAATACTTAATTATAAATAATCTATTATTTAGAAAATTATATTACATTTTTGTTAAATTAAAGCCAAGTCAAAGCTATGGTTCAAAGAGTATAAAATTAAAACTTTTTGTAGTATTAAAATTCGGTTTGTCTTTTAAATAAAAAAAAAAGAATTAATTATAATTATTTTCATTTTATAATCCAGTATGGTTCGATATACCTAAAATATATTTATATTCTAAAGCTTTAGTTTTTAGTTCTTTGATTAAATTAACTTCTTACAAATCATTTATCTTTTCTGACATTTAAGGTTTGTAACTTTATTTTATTTTTAGCTTTTTATGAATAAATAAAATAAAATAGTCTAAAATTAGGATTAAATTCAAAGATTAGATTAATATTTCTTATAAATTCTTTATTTTCATACAAATAGCAAAATTATAAAAAATGGTTTAAAATAATATTTTAGAGTTGAAATTAATGATAAATAAATAAATTTGATTATAGAGCACGTAACACCTCGTTGGTGCGCAGCTCTTTACATATATCAATACATGTCTATTTCTTCAAGTAAGCCTTCAGGTAATAAAAATTCTTCTCTTATTAGTTACATATCTTCATCATTTTCTTCTTCAATATCTCTTGTTCTTCTGTCTTCTATCTATCTACGTTTTATTGATTCTTTGTTACAAGCGTCCATTATTTTTTCTTTCATATCTCACTAATTTTCATTTCTAATTATTTTCTTCTTGATCAAGCTTTTATAAACTCATAAAAATTATCCTTTTCCTGCTCTATAATCTTTTCCTATTTCTCTTTTTCATTCAATTTTCTTTTCTAAGTATCTTTTTTTCCTTTTTTCTAATATGTTTTTGATTTAATCTTTTATTATCAAGTCAGTTTTAGCTCTTTTTTACTCTTCTTAGGTTCTAATGAATTTTTCGAATTTTGCCGTACCTCATATTATATCAAATAGTTCCATTCCTTGTCTTTCTACTCCTATTGTTCTTAACTTTCTAATACATATTTATCTACTTTCTTTGTATTCTGAGCATTTTTCTATAATATGCCTTTCGTTTTCTCTTGCATCATTACAGAAAGGGCATTTGCTTGTCGCAACTAGGTGTCTTTCTTTTAAACAATCCTGGCTCCCATTACATCTCGTTCCTATTCTAAATAGGTAACATATTTCTTCTTTTCTATTTTTATTATATCTCAGGTAGTTGGGTGGTCCTACTACATATTAATCAAATCATGTTTTCCTATATTGTAATGTTGTTATCATTTACTCCATCTTTTCTTTATCTTCTACGTATACTCTATATTCTCATATTGCACGATTAATGTTTTTCTTTCCTTTTTAATTGTTATTACCATCATCTATAAATATTTCTTTGTCTTCAATTTTTAATTCTACTTTTATTGTTGTGCAGTATTATTCAAATATAAAATTATCTTCTTTACTTAGGTCGAACAATAATCCGTCTACGGTTTTTCCTTTGTTTCCTATTAATTTGCCTTTTTATCTCGACGTTTTTTGTCATAGGCCATGTTTAAATTTCATAAACTGCAATTTGTGTTCTAACATCTCATTTTGTACTTAAAAAGGGGATCTATAATTGTTCATAAAGATCTTCTCTATATTATTTCTAGTTGCTCCATCACTTATTTTCCTACAAATTATTCGCAATATGGATAACTTCTGTCCCATAACTAAAAACTGAGCTTACGAAGGTTTTTATCATTATTTCTGCATAATAAGTGTTAATCCCTTATTCATTGTTATTTTTTCCAATATTCATGTTTGCATTTTTTATGCTGATTCTAGTCTATATAATATAGTTGTGTAATTATACATTTTAATTATCAAAAATTACAATAAAATTAAAGAAATAGTAATAAATATAAGCTAGATATACCTTGAATTATTGATAGATATACTAGTATGATTCAGCTTACCAGTTATATAATTAATTAATTATATAAGTTTTCTTTATATATATTTTTAGCTAAAGAATGAGTATGAGTAAAACTAAAATTATAAATAAAATAATTTCTAAAATTTAATTTTTACACTTTTAAAGAAAACTAAAAATCCTTTATTTTATTAATTCTTTAAAGCTCTAAATTCGTTTTTTCTTCAAAAAATTAAATAATAATAATATTAATTTTAAGTTTTCCGTTTTAGGGATTTCCAAACCCGTCAGGAATACAGCAGTTCATGCTCCCTACTGTTAAATATAAAATTTCATGTCGCCCAATTTTAGCGAGATTGGGAACTCGGATTTTTTCCAGGTTTTCCCTCCTTTAACTTCCCTTGGTTCCATCTTAATCTTGTATATTGAACCATCCGGGTTACAATACATTCTTTTCATTCTTGCTTCTTCTTTTTTCTTCTTTTGTTGTTCTTTTATCCAATAATTTCTTAATTTCTATTAGAATTTCAAACACTTCCGATAAAAATGTCATACGCTTCCACAGCTCAAAAAATTAAATTAAATTAAAAACTAGCTTTCTATCATCTAACTATTCAAAGTGATTTATTTTAATGCTTAGTTAAATTTTTTAATTAATTTAAGAAAATAAGATTTTTAATTAATATCTTAATTTATAAATGCATGCTTATATTATGTAAATAGGTAACTTTATATTAATTAAAGTTATGTATGGATTTAAATTATTATAACTAAAAATTCTAGTTCAATTATTATTTAAAAGTGCTTATTAGTTATCTTAAAGACTTCAATTTCTATTTTGTTAATTCCATTATATATTTATATATTTTCCTTCCATTCAATTGTTAAACACACAAAGATATAAAAAGCTGGTTTTGCTTCAAACTTTTTTTATCAATTTATATCCTAAAATTCTTCATGTATATACCTCTAAAATTTCTTTTAAAGATGATTTTAATTTGTTAGGTTAAAATTTAGCTTCTGAAATAAAGAGATGTTTTAATTAAAAAGAAAAGAGCTAAATGTACTTAATTAATAATATAGAAGATACTAAGTTAAATTATTATAATTTGTATGTATTAAATAAGCAAATTAGGATACTTTCTTATTTATTGATGAACATCTTAAAAATTAATTAATATTTGCTTGATCTATTTATGAAAATCTAAACATATTAAAGCAAGAATGCCCTTTATTATATTAAATTAGCTATAAGAAAGAAGGGAAAATTATGCTATATATAATACCACATACTCATGTAATAATATAGGCCTTTTAGTATATGAAGAAGAAAAAAACTGAAGATTATGATAAAATCCAATGCTATTAATAAGCAAAAACATTAATAGAAAACTACCAAATAAAAATAGAATTTAGCTTAATTATTAATATAAAGAATGAGATTATTAGAATTATATATATAATTAATATGATTATACTTTTCTTATTTAATTATATATACTTTTACTTTTTAATTTTATAACTAAATAACTTCAATGCCATTTGCTTTTAGGACAAATAGTCTATCTAGTAATGATTTATAATAACTAAAGTGATTTATCTTCATAATTAGATTTATTTTTAATTTAAATAACACAAAATATAAAGAAAGTTTATTAAAGCTATTAATAATATTTTATTAGTTTTTGGATAATAAGTTTAAGAAATAGCTATGCAATTTATTTACTTTATAAACTATTTTATAAGTGATATATGTTGTTAGTTTTAACATACATTAATAAAATTAAAGAAAAAAAGGATAAAGCAGGATATTTGCATTTATATGAATATGTTTATCATATTAGAAGCATTTTTTAATTTAAGAATTTAATTTATTTTTTATATTAGTTTGATAAATTCCAATTATGATAATTTGCTTAATAGATTTCATAGGAGGCTACCTAAATCACCAAACTTTATTCAAATTCAAGATCCATTACAAGTTTAATATTATCAACATAATTATATAGTTATTTTACGTTACCATTTATATAAAAATAGAGCTTTTAGCTATGTAAAAGACATTTGTATGCTTAAAATTATTAACTTAAGCTAAATTTATACATATTAGAAATTTAGAATAATGATGCTTTTATCTATTGTCAATTTTATTTCTTTATTTGATAATCTAATTTCACGATATTTATCCTCATTGCACTTTATTCTGCTTATTGCATGAATAAAAATTAGTTTAATGATAATACTTGAATTATTCAAAAAAGTAGTTAAATCTTGGGAAATAAAAAGGAATCCCTCAATAGTTAAATTTCTCTAATTAGTAATCTCATTGTAAATGATAATCTCTTTTAGTAGTACTTTAGATTAAATAAATAAGTGTATAATTAAGTTTGATAGTGTCTTTTAGACTCTTGTTAACTAGCTAAATTTATGTTTGAAAAATAAAGCTTTGCATGATATATAAGATAGTAAAATATAAACTATTAAGTAATTAGTTTATTTTAACTTTCTACATAACCCTTCACTATGTTCTAGTTATTATATAATAATTTTTAAATACTTGAAGCATTATTATTACATTTAGAAAGTAGTATGAAAGAATAGGAAGATAATATACAAAAGCATGCTATAAAATAGTTACTATTAATAAGTTATTTACTTTTATAACTTTTGCATACTACTAAAATTATTCTAATTATTAAGTTTCTTCTATCAATAACTTAATTACCTCATATAACCTTTAATAAAACTGCTAGTAAACAAAGAAAAGTGCATAGAACCTAAAGCTTTATATTAAATATGATTTATTGTAAGTAGTTTAGATAAATAGATAGGAAAGATAATTGAAATGCTTATCTATTTATAAATTGAATAATCTTATTATTTAATTAATTAAATATGTATCTACACTTTTATTTTTAAGAGATATATAGAATAATTTTATTATTATTATATCTATTTATATACCATTTATTTATTATTTCCTTATAGATATTTTAACTTTATATATTTATTTCGGTATGTCATTCTTCAATAGCCTAGAGAGCTTTATTTCTACATTTTTTATTTATTTATTTATAAATTCAATTTCTTATTTTTAAAGACTATTTTAATTAGGAAAACTGAGAAAAGTGAAAAGGATTAAAGGATTAAAGGAGAAATACTTTTAAATAAAATTAGCATATGAAAGTATTAAATAAATAAGCTTTAGAGTAGGCTGTATAAAGATAAAATTTGGTTAAATTAGTAAGCATAGATTTAACATCAAAAGATGAACAAACCTTAAGGAAGTAATTGTAAGAAAATTATTATAATAACTTAATATCATTAAATATTCTAATATAACTACAATATTTATAAGAATCTATTATTTAAAGAACAAACTAGAGATAAAAAGGCTAATTAAATAATTAATTAATTATCTATTTAACTATTTAAGATATTAATCTTAATAAACCAAAGACTGGAATATATATTTTAAATTATAAGTATTCAATTAAAGAAATTATTATAAGCTAAATAATTAGAAAATAGAATATAATATTAAACTTATAAATCTTTATTTTTTTAAATAAGCATTAAGTTTTATCATCATACTTCTAGCTCATGGAATAATTATTATTCTTAGTAAATTAAAAAATCCAAATATTTTAGATAAGCTGAAATAACTTAGAGTCATAATCTAGAATTTTTACATCAATCATTAAATTAATTTTCTTTGATTCTATACGCTTAAAATAAAATAATTGATGAAAAGACAGCACTAAAGTAAAATAAAATAAAAAGAAGCTTATTTTTTAAAGTTAGGAAGATTAAATATTAATTAGAAGATAGAGAAAGAATGGAGTAAATGATAACAACTCTACAGTATAGAAAAACATGATTTGATGAATATGTAGTAGGACCACCCAACTACCTGAGATACAATAAAAATAGAAAAGAAGAAATATGTTACCTATTTAGAATAGGAACGAGATGTAATGGGAGCCAGGATTGTTTAAAAGAAAGACACCTAGTTGCGACAAGCAAATGCCCTTTCTGTAATGATGCAAGAGAAAACGAAAGGCATATCATAGAAAAATGCTCAGAATACAAAGAAAGTAGATAAATATGTATTAGAAAGTTAAGAACAATAGGAGTAGAAAGACAAGGAATGGAACTATTTGATATAATATGAGGTACGGCAAAATTCGAAAAATTCATTAGAACCTAAGAGGAGTAAAAAAGATCTAAAGCTGACTTGATAATAAAAGATTATCACAAAGATTTGTTAGAAAAAAGGAAAAGAAGATACTTAGAAAAGAAAATTGAATGAAAAAGAGAAATAGGAAAATATTATAGAGCAGGAAAAGGATAGTTTTTATGAGTTTATAAAAGCTTGATTAAGAAGAAAAAATTAGAAATGAAAATTAGCAAAGTATGTAAAAAAACATAATGGACGCTTGTAACAAAGAATCAATAAAGCGTAGATAGATAGAAGACAGAAGAACAAGAGATATTGAAGAAGAAAATGATGAAGATATGGAACTAATAAGAGAAGAATTTTTATTACCTGAAGGCTTACTTGGAGAAACCGACATGTATTTAGATATGTAAAGAGCTGCGCACCAACGAGGTGTTACGTGCTCTATAATCAAATTTATTTATTTATTTAATTAATTTCAACTAAAAAAGTTTTTGGACCGGAAACTCCTCTCCGATTGCACGACCCGACGTTCTCTTTTTATGGAATAACGAGGATATCCTGTTGTGCTCCAGGCACAGCTGCTAGGGAGCTCCATCGCTATGAGCAGAAAGATTTCAATCCCCATCCAAGAGTGGATAATCTCAAAGACAGTGTTCCCTTCAGAAAATGACTCTTTCTAAGCGACAGGAAAGGAACTTGTTCCTAGCCATAAAACCAGAAAGTGTGGTCACGTAGGTCATTCTCAGCTCCCACCATCTTTTCAATTATTTAGGAAGATTAAATATTTGATTTAAATAACTTAAGTTTTAATTAAGCTTATGAATATCATTTTAATATATCTAAGTTTATTCTAATTATTTATCTAATTTTTAAACTTCTTCTTTAAGAATCTTTAACTTAATTAAATGAAATTAGCTAATAAACAGGTTTATTAATTTTTCTAAAGGTATAGATTAATAATTCTAAACTGAAGGAAATAAATCAATTAAGATACTTATTTACTTTTAATTAATAAAATATAATCAAATTAAAAACGCCCAACGTGGGGCTCGAACCCACGACCACCAGATTAAGAGTCTGACGCTCTACCGACTGAGCTAGGCTTACTTGATATAACTTAAATTGCTTAAATAATAAATAATTCTATAAAATAATATAAAAATTATTTAAATAAACTAGAGAACTTTATAAAGTACTATAATTTGATAAAATAATAAACTTGGCAGAGAAAAATAAACTAAAAGATTATAAACTTCTTAATGATGCTCCTCAAGTTATTTTATGATGAATATTATAATTTTAAAAGTAATTGTAATAGCTTACTAGCTATTTCAAAAGCATATTATTTATATTTAGTTATTAAATCTGAATCATAAAGCATATATAATTAATAATTTTAAAGTATGAAACATGCTATAAAGATAAAAATAAAAAGCATTGCATATATTATTTTAGCTAGCTTTTTAATATAACTTTAAATATAAGATTTTACACTATATGCTTCTTTATTGTTAAATAGCTTAATAAAGATTAATATACAAGGAATTTAAAATATTTTACATCATTTTAAAAAAGCGGAAAAATCATTAATAGCTAGTGACTCTCATTTTCTAAGAATTTTATTAATTTAAAGATTTGTTGGCAATTCTTAAATTCTTTTTAGATGAGTATTAGTTATTTAACTGGTTAATTTATAGGATTATGAATAAGATTAAATTAAATAGAATCATTTTTTAAAGCTTTATTCTTTTATCTTCTTCATTTAAGATATTAAATTTATATATCTTATTAATATTTTTTAATTTGACATAGTCTTTGTATCATTATTATCTCCATTTTAAAAAGCCCTAGGAATCATATAATTTAATTGATTTCTTTTAATTTATATAATAAATAAATAAATTTTATTATAGAGCGCGTAGCACTATCGTTGGTGCGCAGCTCTTAAAAAAAAATGTTTCATACTGACAAGAATGTTTGTTACTGATAAAATTATCAGATACTGATAAACCTTGTTCAATACTGGTATAATTATTCAGTACTGATAAAAATGTTCAATACTGATATAATTTTAGAATACTCGTAATCTTTAATACTTGTTGGAGGTCCAAGGACATGGCAGGATTGTGTCTCATTGCATCACCAAAGCAGAGGACGAGATGTGTCAATTATGGGTACTTAAATTCCCCACCTCTGATGAAGCTCTCAATATTATTTCTTTTTCGTTCCAGAATTAAAAATTATAATAAGTCAATGTCGAAGGTCTAAGAATCTTATGTCTCGAGGCCAAGCCAAAGCAGAGGAAGACATAAAATCGATTATGGGTACTTAACTCCCCAACCTCTGATGAAGATGACCTTGTTGTTCACCTTCGAACAACTATGGCGGTTTTAAAAAATATATAATAAAATGTTTCTAAAAGCTAGAAATATAATATATTGATATTGGCTTTATAAAAGAGATTAGATCTTCTCTATAAACAAAAATAAAAGATGATTTTAATAGTTAATCTGATTACTAAATTAAGTTTTGTAAAAGGCAATCCATAGTAGCAATGAAATATTCTATATATATCTATTATTTATCCATCTTTAAAACATTTAATATGATATGATTCAACATATAGAGTAAAGCTGTTTATACTACTAAGATTTATAGGTAAAGTAAATTAAATTTTTAATCTATAGAGATTGTTTTATATTTTCAATCTAAAGAGAGAAGTTTATAAAATGTATGTAATTGCTAATTTAGTAAAATCCTAGAGTTTTATTGCTTTCAAACATAATAGTTACCTTTAAAAGTTTATATGCTACAATACTGTTAAATTAAATTACTAATAGATAAATAAATTATTAAAATGCTTAAAGTTCTACCTGTGTATTGATAAGAGAAATTTTAATCTCTTTTATAAAGAAGTAATTTAGAAAAGATTGCTATAAAATAACTAAATTTCCAAAGAAGTTAAATTAAAATAATTTTACAAGAGAAATTATAAACTAAGTGGAAAAATTAATAGGATATAGATGCATTCTCTAATTGAAGGATGCTCGAAACTACAAATATGAAAAAATAGTAAAAAAATAATTTTGCTAGAAACTAAAATTCATCTAATTCCTAAAATTATTTTTTGCTAAGGATTATTTTATAATAATTATTGGTGAACGATAATTTATCTCATATTACAATAGACGATATCGTAATGATAGTTGTCATTGTTTTAAATTATGCAAAAAATAATTTATATTGTTGATGCTTTAATTAAAAGTAAGCTTTAATTTTCTTTTTTAAGCTCTTTAATTTAAAATTTCTATCCTCCCATAGCTTACCATATAAATAATATGTAATAATCAATGGATAAGGTACTTATATATCATTTTAAATTAAATAAAAAAATAAAAGATTCAATTATTTAACTAATTTTTATTATTTATTCATATAAGTTCTTTGCTTTGAAAGCCTTTTATACTAAGTTTCTTCTCTAAATCATGCTAACTTTCAAAAAAAATTCCTAAAGCATTTTCCTATATTTTTGTGTTTTATCTTTTTTGAAATAGATTGCTGTCTTACTAAGATATTCTGATAGCTTTTATAGAGTTTTCTTACTTTTCAATATTATTTAATTCTCCTGTCTCATCTTCAATTTTTTACTTTTCTATTGGAGTATTTTAAACATTCGTTCTGTTCATAGTATTCTAAATAGGAAATTCTTGAAATAAAAATTAATTTCATTAATTGTTCAAAACATTGTGCTGGAAATAGAACTGAAGTGAAAAATATTTCGGTTAGAATAAAAAATCTTGACTTTTTAACTATTTTTCAGCTAAAAACTGGCGAAAGTTGTAGAAAATAAGCTAGTTTTAAAT
This sequence comes from Loxodes magnus, assembly GCA_946699065.1. Taxonomy (NCBI): domain Eukaryota; phylum Ciliophora; class Karyorelictea; order Loxodida; family Loxodidae; genus Loxodes; species Loxodes magnus. The sequence goes on along the minus strand of CAMPDV010003040.1, from coordinate 11,222 downwards.
ATAGTAATAGATCAAATTTTCGTTCTTCCTGCATTGAAAAGCTCATCGAAATAGATACGTTTCATCTAACTCAAAAATGGTGATTAGAGATTTATATTTATTTTAAGACTTTCATCCAATCAAACTGGTTATAATACAAGCTACAATAAACGAGATTATAAAGATTCCTATTTCAACTTTTTATTAAGAAAAAGAAATCTTAAAAATAGAAATAACTGCATAGTTAATATTAAATGAGAGAACTATTAGTATCCAGTAGTTCAGCTTTTCATAACAGCATGGTTGAGTTTTGTAAGTATAATAGAATAAAACTATTAAACATGCTAAATAAAGAATGGCATGTAATAGCTTACTTTACTACTAAGTAAGCAAGTTTATTACTACTAGTGTCATCTAAAATAATCGATATATTATTAAATAATGCTTTTTATATTTAATTTTCATTACATATCCATAAAGCTCTTGCCATATTAAAACTGTTCTAGTTGCAAACAATGTGTATAAAATATAGCAGATAGAGCTTAGAATTACGAAAAGGAGGTGAGTTCCTTATCAGCATTTCCAATTACAATCTTTGTAATGATAAGATTCAGAAAATTCTTAAATTTAGTTATGGTTCCAATCCACGCTTTCCACACATATGAATAAATCCATAAAATTTCAATTCAAAGGAAGGAAAAAACTGTAAGTTAAAAAAGGACCTAAATAGTAAGAAAGGCTTCCAATTAAGTATATAAATGTCCATCTTGAGAATTCTAATCTTAATAGAATAGAAACAAAACTTATAAATCATATTAGAGAAATAGTGCAAGCAAATAACTAATTTGCATATTATTTATTATTAGATCCCTCGAATATTTTCACAAAATCTAATTTCGCACAACTTCCTATGAAGTCTACAAGATACCCATAGTCTGAGATATCAGGTCCTACTGAAGCGATTTACAAAGAATATAGAACCAAATGGAGAATGTAAATGAAATCTCAAGTGGACATTACGAATACTCTGTCTAGTTTAATAAATTCGTATTTATTTTAGCTTCTGATTTCTTTGATAGAAACTAGTGCTAAGATAATTAGCATGCTAATTAAAACTGTATACTTAACTATTTTACCTTTTGTAAATTATTATTTTTCTCTTTCTTTAAAAGGACAAGATAGTTATCAAGAGTCATGAAAGATTCCTGTAGTTCCATCTCCTCACATAAATGGCTTTTTAAAGTCAAAAATAACATCACAAGTGAGACAATATACTCCAACTTGCTAAAGACTTCATTATTCATTTTCATCTTTACGATAATTTATAATTGATCAAGGTATAGAAGCTCTATCATTTGAGGAAGAATCAATACTTACTTTTCCAGTGGATCCTAAAAACTTCACGCTTCTTATTGCTTTTATAATATTTTCTTAGTTCATGTAATTTTGTCCAGATTCAATTAAGCTTTATAATGCATATACTCCTAAAAGAATTCCATCAAATTCAGCGTAAAAAAGGTTGGATACTACTGTAATATTGAAAAAATTCTAAGCAATAGAATCTATTTTTTACCCAAAATCTCCAATTCCTCCAGCAGAATCAAACTAAATTGCTCCTTTCACTACTGATTATACTTTATAAGCTTCTTCACCTTATTGCAAAAATCCTTAGTTTAACCATGAAAAAGCTATTAATTCAAAATCACCTTCCCTTGCTCCTAAGTCGTATAGGTATTTTAATATCATATTAACATTGTCATCATAAGCTACTATAAGTAATATTCTTGTGCTTTAATATATATTTCTTACTATTTCTTTCCAAGATTCATTAAAAGTCTCTGTCTTTATATCATTAATTGCTCTGTTTTTGTTTACTATATTTATTTGAAAATGACTTGATTCATGGTAAAAATAGTCGTATACGCCTTTTGATCATGCTGTATCTTAGTAAATTACTCCTACATTTTTCCAGCCTTAATTACGACATGTTCAAGATGCTAAAACAGCCGAATAAGCATCACTGGCAACTGTTCTAACATAAAATGGAAATTTAATTTTGTCTGATAAAGCTGGGGCTGAATTGCTGCCAGAAATACAAGTGATTATAAAGTTTTATTGCTCGAAAAATTGGTAAAGTGCTATAGAATTAGAACTAGTGGCTGGCATATAGTGAATCACTCCATAATCTTGTCTTTTAGCACTTCATTCTTTATGCACATAATTATACTCAAAATATTCAGCACCTGTATATATAGAAGTCGATTTCAGACTGTAATACTATAAAATATTCTCTATATTATTGATATAATAAACACCAAACTATCTCGCTTAATATAATCCAGACAACCAGAACACTTCAGTACCATCAGGGTTTTTGTTGTCTTAAACCGAACTAATAGGGATATAAGTCAAATTGTTACCAGGTATCTCTTTAGTTCCATCTGGCCACTCTATCTATTCTTGATAAATAGCTTAAGTTAAATTAACGGTTCCAATTACTTTAACTTCGTCTTGCTGCACGTTCAAAATTTAAAACTCTATTCCCTCGGGTAAAAACAACTCTCCGATAGTTTTATTAATAAATTCATTGCTAATATAATGAGTTTCATTCAAAGCTTAAACGATCTCTTAAATAACTAACTCCAAGCAATAAAGTTAGTAATCTAATTTATTTTTATTAAGTCTCTATCCAAAATTAAACCCTACAAATCCATTTAAGTTATATTTCCTTACTAAATCTCAAATTAGTCACGAGTTTTCAAAGTTCATAACAAAGGCTTTAACTATGAACTATTTTTATAGGAATTACTGAATGAAGGTCTCGAAATTGTAGTTAATAGTACTGTAAAATTTAGAAACTCCTTTCTTTTGAATCTCTTGCTTAATAAAGGTAAATTGTAGTCTCTGATTCGTAAAATCTGGAATAAATCATAAATATTCCATGTTTTAAAGTTTTTGCTACATAATAAAAGCCTCATCGTTCGAGAATTCATCAGTGAAATATCCCATTTATGCTCATTTAAACCCTGCCAAAAAATGAGATATAACCTCAGTAAGAGATTCAGTAGAAGGAAGAATGAAATGAGTGAATTAGTTTCCTCTTAATTCTATTTTCTATTCCTTAACTACTAAGTGAATTATCCTTTCTAAATTGCAAAAAACTGAAAGCAAATAGGTTAGTTAATATCCAGGAGTCATATCTATAATCATATCGTATTTTAGCTTTTTTCACTCCTTGGTTAATTGTAGGAATTATTCCACCGAGAAGGAATTTTTTCTTACTTCTTGGAAATTAAACTAAATATAGCAGTTAGTGTTTTGGATATTACAGTTGCTATTCAAATAGCTCATAAAATGACTGTCGTAAATTTTTTAATTGGCCTCAGAGTTTTCAAACAGGAAAATAACCTTCAAAGCTTAGATTTGGAAATAAAGAAGATATCCATAAATGAGGAAAATTTTAGCTTTCATTTTTAGCTGTTGAATAGCTTATGAAAATAAAATAAAACAACAATAATTTAATTGATTAAAGCTTAATTTAAAAGCATGCATCATTACCTCCTTTTGATAAGGTAGATAATGATCTATTTCTTAAAGGCTTAAAATAAATAAGTGGTTCTAATCTTAGTCATCACCTAAAGAAATAGCATTCTGCTAGATATAAATAATTAAATAGAGTTATTGACTAATAAAATAACATTTGTAATTAAGAGTTATTTAGTCAAAATATTCAGAAATATGATATCATCGAAGAGTTTAAATAGTATTTTTTAAGCCTTAGTTGATAAGAAGACTTATGCTTATCAAATAAAATTAATTATCAAATGTAAATAGTGTTTGAATATTCTAAGTTATTGCTCAAATATGTAAAATAAAACAATCAAATAAATAAAATTAAATTAGGCTTATGTTTAGATAAACTAGAACTTTAAATATTTCTATTTACCATAAAGCTATAAAATTCCCATTTTTTACTTTAAAGATCTAGATAATTTTGCAATCCTATAATTTCCGGATGAATGAAGCTATTATTTAGAATATATTGATATGGAATAGGCAGTTAAATAAGGATTTTATATTATCTATCATAAAACTCTTATAATTTATCTTCTATAGTATTTTATTAATTATATACCCTATATCTTCTTAACTAACTAGCTAATTATCAAGTTTTATAGATACTAAATAATACTAAAAATTATCTTTCATATACTTTATTAGGAGATACCTAAGCCTAATTTTTTAATTAATTAAGGAGCTGAAGGTATGTATCTATAGAGTATTTTTAAGAAATTATTGCTTAATATAAATGAAAACTGATTAATTAAGAAAATGGTATAATTAAAGAAATTATTAATTATACATTTAAGCTATTCAATTAAAAAGAATTATAATTATATAATAGAGGGAACATTTATAGTTTTACAATAAATATGAAGGAGATTATTTATTTGTATTAAGTGCTAGTTGAGTTATTTTTAAATCCTTAATACATAACAAATATATGATTCTCGCTATAACTAAGTCATCCTAAAATACTCAGAAATATCTTTAACATCAATTTGTTTCAATTCTAGTTAACAAAATTCATTCTTTATTCCCTTTAGTTTAACTTAAAATTTTAAAATGATAATCTTTACCATAATTTCATTTCATTCAGCTTGCTCTTAAATAAAAAATTTAAAAAGAAATGTGAAAGTTAGTTTTCATTTGTAAAAGCATTCTTATACCTTTCAGTTCCAATATAACTAAAAATAAAAATATATAACTAATAAATACTTTTTATTTAGCACTATTTGTCTTTATCAATAACCAATGATACCTTTAGTTTATTATTTTTCTTTCTCTTTTTTAAGCTACCTTCTAATCAATCCTTACCGAGTTTATACATAGCATGATAGCCTTTTCGAATTTAAAGAATAAATCTGAGAAAAATGTTTATTTCTGAGTTAAATAAATACATAATATCCTTAAATCACAGTCTAGCTTGAAAGTAAGAAATTATTTATTTTAAGCAAAGTTATTAAAGTAAGCTACCTATAAAAGCTATTAAAGTAAGATCTTTAATAGCCATTATATTATATAGCATGAAGTAGATGTATTTATATAAGCAAAACTCATATTTCTAACTATATATGAAATTTAGTGTTTCAATAACAATCCTATATCAAGCAAAATTATAAAGAGACATGCTGATAAAAAGTAACATTTAGAGAGGTTCTACTCTTTGAAAAAAGGAGAACTAATAGTTTCTCAATACCTCTGAGACTCTTAAATTAAAATTTTTATTTAAATTTAGGAAGAAAATATTAGTTAATAAGGAAACTATTATTCCCTTAAAAAGATTTAGTTTAATTTAGAAAAGATCTTGAAATAGCTTAAGATATATTATTATAATTCTAAGCTGCAAAGTAATTTAAAATCTGAAATAATTAAGCATGATTATCATTTCTTATAAATATAAATTTAGTAGATTATTATAAATATTTATTTATTAATATTTGGAATCGAAAGTTCTTTTAAAGCTCTGCCAAAATCTCTTTAGATTATATAAAATCTAATGTAGGCTACTGCTTGATTCTCATGCTTATGTAAATATATTTTAGTTTTTATAGAAATTTTAGTCAATTTTTTAAATTAGTTATTTATATGTTTTAATTACATTAAAGGTAATTTAGCACTAAGAGAAAGTATTTTCATATTAATGTAATTTTTAAAGGGAAAGTGTCTGATATCAATTCAAATTGCTTTTAATTAGAAAATATTCTGATGTTTATACTTTCAAAGATTGACGAAATTATCAAGATATTAACGAAAAAATCAAGTAAGTAAGATTGTAGTTGGAAATGAAAAAAGGGTCTAGCAATACAGACATAAAGCAATATTAGTTTAATTTGTATATTCTACGCTATAAAATATAATGATAATTTTAATTTTTTCTTAACTTTTAATTAATATCTTCAAGTGGAATAATATATAAACTTTATGTTTGATGGATTTTAAATGGGAATATCAGTTTATTCTCATTATGTAGATAAAATTATTTAATTAAGCAAATAAGAAAAGCACATATTATATAGTCTATTATTTGATATTTTGCATTATAATTTTAAAAAATGTGAGAAGTATGTAAAATAACCTAAACTTTTATATTTAGATTAATGTTTAACTAATTATATAAAGCTCTAGTTTAAAATAAAGCTTAAATAAATAAATAAATTTTATTATAGAGCGCGTAGCACTATCGTTGGTGCGCAGCTCTTTAAAAAATGTTTCATACTGACAAGAATGTTTGTTACTGATAAAATTATTAGATACTGATAAACCTTGTTCAATACTGGTATAATTATTCAGTACTGATAAAAATGTTCAATACTGATATAATTTAAGAATACTCGTAATCTTTAATACTTGTGGAGGTCCAAGGACATGGCAGGATTGTGTCTCATTGCATCACCAAAGCAGAGGACGAGATGTGTCAATTATGGGTACTTAAATTCCCCACCTCTGATGAAGCTCGCAATATTATTTCTTTTTCGTTCCAGAATTAAAAATAAACGAAGCCAAGCCAGTGTCGAAGGTCTAAGAATCTTATGTCTCGAGGCCAAACCAAAGCAGAAGAAGACATAAAGTCGATTATGGGTACTTAACTTCCCCAACCTCTGATGAAGATGACCTTGTTGTTCACCTTCAAACAACTATGGCGGTTTTAAAAAATATTTAATAAAAATGCAAATAAAATGAAGTTACTGATATGAATCACATACTTCATTATAATTTTGTTCATAAAGTACATGCATTGTTCTTTTCTTCTTCCAACTCTTTCTTCTTGCTACTTGTACTTTCTTGTTGTTCTTATTCAGTCTCCAATTATTTACTTATGTTTTTTTCAAACAATTTTAATTCTTTTTTTAGTAGATTCCTGTGAAAAATTATTGTTTGAAGATCTGCATCAGTTAATTTTTGAGAATTATACTGTTAGTTTATTTAGAGTCGATCATTATTTTTTTCCAGGAAATCTATCAGAAAGATTTCTAGTGAGTCTAAAGAGATGGTACATTTGAAAATATGATTAAATCAAATTTTATTTTGCATGGAAAGAGCAAACGTTTTCCACAGGATAAAGACGCATATATAAATCAGATTGAACTTATTTCTTTCCTGCATTCCTTGCTAAGTTTAGTATAATTAATAGCTGGAAATTTCGTAATTCCTTCAAGTTGCTTTCTGAAAATCTGTAAAATGGAATCTCTAAGGGTTTGAGCTTTTTCTTTATAAAATTTGCTTTTTAATTATATCTTCAATAAATTTTTAAATAGAAAGTTAGTTAGAAATCATGATTTGAACTTCAGTATTAATACAATAATGAAAAAAGCTTTTTTACCTATTAAAAGCACTAAGATTTTTAGCTTCTATTGTACTTAAAGAGTCTTCCTAGATCAAATTACGAATAAATTAAAGCTTCTTTTCTTATTTTAAGTAGCATCGAAAAAAGAGTGTAGTTATTATATGTTCAAAATGTAGTCTGTTAAAGTTTTGCGAAAATAAGAATCACTCTACTTATTGACACTATTTAAAAGAAGAAATCAAGTCTAGAAAATTATAATCGCACTAAATTATATTAAAACCCTTTTCTTCTAGACTTGCATTTGCTTGCTTACTGTTAAAAACATAATTGACAATCTAACTTATTGCTTTATTAAAGGAAGATATTTAGTATTAAGATTTAATGTCTAAACTATTATACTTCATACTTATATAATTTATTAAAATAAAAGTATCTATCAAATTTTATTCTCACGTAGTATAAAACTTCAACACATTCTGTTTCCAGTCTTTCAATGTAGTATTGTAGTAATATCCTCCTGAAAAACCTAGCAAACCCTAATTCTTGAAGGAAAAATATTTATCAAATGTTGATAGTGTACTGCAATAAGAATGCTGGAAAGTAGGAGTTTATCATAACTTTTGAAAATTAGTTTCTATTACTATCTTCAAAATTGAGTGGCTATCACCTAAAACTCTTATTCCTGTTATCTTTTCATCTTCTTACAGTTAAATTGTAAAATTTTCTGCGTTTGAAGCGATTCTTCCTATTGCGCTTTTCTCAAATAATTGATTTACTTTATTTCTTAATACAATTTAGCTACCTTAAAGGTACTTATAATCGCTGCCTTCTTTCAAACAACCAGTAAAACTAGTCCAGTTTGAAAAAAAGAAAGTTACTTAATCCAAGCTATAAATGTTTTCCTATGTTAACTCCAAATAATCACTATGGCTTTCAAATGATTTGTTAGTCAATTATTATAAGTCAATGCTTGTATTAAGCTCTTATATTTTTATCACCTCAGTAGTGTCAACAGGATCATTATAATAGATTTCTGGAATTTAAAGATAGTTAGCTCTTTATTAGTAAGCCTAATCGAATTTCTAATTGAGCAAATCAATCTAACTTTGATTAAATTAAGGGAAGTTTTTTTAATTGATAAGCTCGAAAATTGGTCTTATCTAGTATCTGATAAAAGTTGGATTGGACTTCACATTCTAATACCAAGTTTACTAATCTACATTGGGAACTGAACCTTTATATACTTAAGATTTTTTATATACTTTTTAACTAAATTCTTACTACATTTCTAGGGACATACTTTTAGTATTCTAACTAAATCATGATTCTTTGTAGTTTTATCCTCTAACTTTTTTCTGGAGTGAGTCAGATGCTGCATTCTTTATATCAATGTTCTGCTTGCTAAGGTATTGCATATCCTTCGCTTTTATATCAGTTCTTTCTTTGTACAATGCACCAAACACAACTTATCAGATATAATAAGTTCCGAACTTATCAAACAACTAGTTAATTGCAATACTTGCGTCGTTTTAGTTTGATATTCGCAAAACTTAGTTAATGAAACTATCTGTAAGTTTGTGGTTGTACCAGTCTATATTAACTTAGTAAGCTTCACAAAAGGATCTTGCTTCGATACTTGTAACTCCGTACTTAAGAGTATCATTAACATATTCTTAAAACTTTTTATTTTTGGAAAAAGCATAATTTTGAGTAGTCGACCATCCCCTTCCCTATTTTTAATCGTATATATCTGCACCACTAACAATTGAAGAAAACTTATTTTTTCTTCATTCAAAGGCTCCTTAGAACTGATTAGTTTAAGTTTCAAATTCACAAGTAGCTAAGCCTTCTGTATAGGCGTAATCTGGTATTATATACAGTTAGTCTTCCGTTTTCTGCTACTAGTTAAAAGTAAAATCGAACACTCTCGGTCTTAGAGATAGATCGGCAGGGTTGAAATCTGGATAGCTGAAATGAATGTCAACTCCTTTTCCAATGATTACAGGCAATTATTATGAGTTTCATACTACTTAGAACACTGCAAACACAATGACTAACTTCATAATATAAAATAAACAAAATATGGCTTAAATATAGGAATTATCAAAAATATGACAAATGTTTAAAAAATAAACGTTAAATTTAAGAGAATTTAATAAGATATGACAAAAAAATGTTATAATAATGATGCTGATAAATATATGACCAGAAATATTTTTATGGAACTGATAATCTTCAACTTAAGGAGTGAGGAATATATGTTTCTTATGCTAAACCATTAAACTCAATTGACTTTCAAAGTTAATTATTTATTTATATTAATCATTAAAACATTTTTGCTAGAGCAATTTCTAAAAGATATTATCATAGAAAGTATGATTGATATCAGTAAGATATAAACTAATTATTTAATAGTTATATCTTGCAAAACATTTCTAAATTTTTTTAATTTATATTTTTCATCAAAATTGAAAGTGATTTAAACGAAATTTTAGATATAGATATATATCCTTTCTTTTTTAATATTCAAATGAGAAAAAGAATATAAATGACAATTGCGAATTATGTGTTTAAAATAATTTTTTTCTTTACTTACCATTAGGATCTAGAGAATTTCAATTAAAGATAATTATTTTTTTATTGATTTTTAAGAAATTTTAATTAATTTCTTTATAAAAGTTTTTCTATTACAACTTTTCTGGATTTTAATAAGCTATTAGTTTATTTATTTGAATTCATTGTTTTTAATACTATTTTTTTTCTTTTTTTCTTTTATTCTATTAACAAAATAAAGTTACTTTTTTAAGATAAACTTAAAATTCATTTAAATTTTTATCTCAAAGTATGTTTTAAGTATAAAAGTTAAAATTATAGGAAATCAAAATTTGGGAAATTAGAATATTTATACTATGGAATATTAATTTTTTTAACATTCATATCATTATATTAAATAGATTTTTATTCTCTATACGAATTAGAGTTTGAAGATGTTTTTCTTCATAAATAGGTTTCTATCTCGAATTCATCTTGCTTTTATGTATCCTATAATCTTACATTTTTTTTTTCTTATCTTGATATACTTTAAATTATTTCCATATTACCTTTCTCAAATTTTCGAAATACATCAATAATTCTTGAGATTCAGAAATAAAAAAATTCTTTTCGTCTAATAAAATCTTCCACCTGGTGAACAAAAAATCCTGGAAAACTTTATAGTTCTCCACAGGCACAAATCGTGACAATGCGAAATCTTTTAAATACATATTAATTATTTATGCATTTTAATTATTAGTAAATAAATCTTTTATTCGCAAAAGTTAATGTAGAAAATAAATCATTAAAATAATAAATAATTTTTAAATCTTCAAAACGAAATTAAAAGACTAAAAATGTATTGCAAGAAAATTAAACAAAAAATATTAAATTTCTAATAAAATAAAATTGCTAGCATAAGTAAAAAAAACAAAATTTTTTAATTTTTAATGTTTTAATGATTAATATAAATAAATAATTAACTTTGAAAGTCAATTGAGTTTAATGGTTTAGCATAAGAAACATATATTGTCCTCACTCCTTAAGTTGAAGATTATCAGTTCCATAAAAATATTTCTGGTCATATATTTATCAGCATCATTATTATAACATTTTTTTGTCATATCTTATTAAATTCTCTTAAATTTAACGTTTATTTTTTAAACATTTGTCATATTTTTGATAATTCCTATATTTAAGCCATATTTTGTTTATTTTATATTATGAAGTTAGTCATTGTGTTTGCAGTGTTCTAAGTAGTATGAAACTCATAATAATTGCCTGTAATCATTGGAAAAGGAGTTGACATTCATTTCAGCTATCCAGATTTCAACCCTGCCGATCTATCTCTAGGACCGAGAGT
>CAMPDV010003039.1:0-48825 GCA_946699065.1 Loxodes magnus | reverse complement strand
AGAAAAGAAGATAGAACTTCAGTTTTAAGGATTGAGTTTCGAGAAGTAATAAGTAATTAGAAAAGTGAATAAGTAAAGTAAGAAAAGAAGATAGAGCTTCAGTTTTAATGATTATGTTTTGAGATGTAATAAGTAATTAGAAAAGTGAATAAGTAAAGTAAGAAAAGAAGATAGAACTTCAGTTTTAAGGAGTATGCTTTGAGAAGTAATAAATATTTGGAAAAGTGAAGAAGTAAAGTAAGAAAAGAAGATAGAGCTTCAGTTTTAATGATTATGTTTTGAGATGTAATAAGTAATTAGAAAAGTGAAGAAGTAAAGTAAGAAAAGAAGATGGAGCTTCAGTTTTAATGATTATGTTTTGAGATGTAATAAGTATTAGATAAGTGAAGAAGTTTAGTAAGAAAAGAAGATAGAATTTCAGTTTTAAGGAGTATGCTATGAGAAGTAATAAGTATTTAGAAAAGTGAATAAGTAAAGTAAGAAAAGAAGATAGAATTTTATTTTTAAGTTTTATGCTTTGAGAAGTAATAAGTATTTAGAAAAGTGAAGAAGTAAAGTAAGAAAAGAAGATAGAACTTCAGTTTTAAGGAGTATGCTTTGAGAAGTAATAAGTAATTAGAAAAGTGAAGAAGTAAAGTAAGAAAAGAAGATAGAACTTCAGTTTTAATGAGTATGCTTTGAGAAGTAATAAGTAATAAGAAAAGTGAATAAGTAAAGTAAGAAAAGAAGATAGAACTTCAGTTTTAATGATTATGTTTTGAGATGTAATAAGTAATTAGAAAAGTGAAGAAGTAAAGTAAGAAAAGAAGATAGAACTTCAGTTTTAAGGAGTATGCTTTGAGAAGTAATAAGTATTTAGAAAAGTGAAGAAGTAAAGTAAGAAAAGAAGATAGAACTTCAGTTTTAATGATTATGTTTTGAGATGTAATAAGTAATTACAAAAGTGAAGAAGTAAAGTAAGAAAAGAAGATGGAGCTTCAGTTTTAAGGAGTATGCTTTGAGAAGTAATAAGTAATAAGAAAAGTGAATAAGTAAAGTAAGAAAAGAAGATAGAATTTCAGTTTTAAGAAGTATGCTATGAGAAGTATTAAGTATTAGAAAAGTGAAGAAGTAAAGTAAGAAAAGAAGATAGAACTTCAGTTTTAAGGATTGAGTTTCGAGAAGTAATAAGTAATTAGAAAAGTGAATAAGTAAAGTAAGAAAAGAAGATAGAGCTTCAGTTTTAATGATTATGTTTTGAGATGTAATAAGTAATTAGAAAAGTGAATAAGTAAAGTAAGAAAAGAAGATAGAATTTTATTTTTAAGTTTTATGCTTTGAGAAGTAATAAGTATTTAGAAAAGTGAAGAAGTAAAGTAAGAAAAGAAGATAGAACTTCAGTTTTAAGGAGTATGCTATGAGAAGTAATAAGTATTAGATAAGTGAAGAAGTAAAGTAAGAAAAGAAGATAGAATTTCAGTTTTAAGGAGTATGCTATGAGAAGTAATAAGTATTAGATAAGTGAAGAAGTAAAGTAAGAAAAGAAGATAGAATTTCAGTTTTAAGGAGTATGCTATGAGAAGTAATAAGTATTAGATAAGTGAAGAAGTAAAGTAAGAAAAGAAGATAGAGCTTCAGTTTTAATGATTATGTTTTGAGATGTAATAAGTAATAAGAAAAGTGAATAAGTAAAGTAAGAAAGAAGATAGAATTTCAGTTTTAAGGAGTATGCTTTGAGAAGTAATAAGTAATTAGAAAAGTGAAGAAGTAAAGTAAGAAAAGAAGATAGAACTTCAGCTTTAAGGAGTATGCTATGAGAAGTAATAAGTAATTAGAAAAGTGAAGAAGTAAAGTAAGAAAAGAAGATAGAATTTCAGTTTTAAGGAGTATGCTATGAGAAGTAATAAGTATTAGATAAGTGAAGAAGTAAAGTAAGAAAAGAAGATAGAATTTCAGTTTTAAGGAGTATGCTTTGAGATGTAATAAGTAATTAGAAAAGTGAAGAAGTAAAGTAAGAAAAGAAGATAGAACTTCAGTTTTAAGGAGTATGCTTTGAGAAGTAATAAGTATTTAGAAAAGTGAAAAGTAAAGTAAGAAAAGAAGATAGAGCTTCAGTTTTAATGATTATGTTTTGAGATGTAATAAGTAATAAGAAAAGTGAATAAGTAAAGTAAGAAAAGAAGATAGAATTTCAGTTTTAAGGAGTATGCTTTGAGAAGTAATAAGTAATTAGAAAAGTGAAGAAGTAAAGTAAGAAAAGAAGATAGAACTTCAGCTTTAAGGAGTATGCTATGAGAAGTAATAAGTATTAGATAAGTGAAGAAGTAAAGTAAGAAAAGAAGATAGAATTTCAGTTTTAAGGAGTATGCTTTGAGAAGTAATAAGTAATTAGAAAAGTGAAGAAGTAAAGTAAGAAAAGAAGATAGAACTTCAGTTTTAAGGAGTATGCTATGAGAAGTAATAAGTATTAGATAAGTGAAGAAGTAAAGTAAGAAAAGAAGATAGAATTTCAGTTTTAAGGAGTATGCTATGAGAAGTAATAAGTATTAGATAAGTGAAGAAGTAAAGTAAGAAAAGAAGATAGAATTTCAGTTTTAAGGAGTATGCTATGAGAAGTAATAAGTATTAGATAAGTGAAGAAGTAAAGTAAGAAAAGAAGATAGAGCTTCAGTTTTAAGGAGTATGCTTTGAGAAGTAATAAGTATTAGATAAGTGAAGAAGTAAAGTAAGAAAAGAAGATAGAATTTCAGTTTTAAGGAGTATGCTATGAGAAGTAATAAGTATTAGATAAGTGAAGAAGTAAAGTAAGAAAAGAAGATAGAATTTCAGTTTTAAGGAGTATGCTATGAGAAGTAATAAGTATTAGATAAGTGAAGAAGTAAAGTAAGAAAAGAAGATAGAGCTTCAGTTTTAAGGAGTATGCTTTGAGAAGTAATAAGTATTAGATAAGTGAAGAAGTAAAGTAAGAAAAGAAGATAGAGCTTCAGTTTTTAATGATTATGTTTTGAGATGTAATAAGTAATTAGAAAAGTGAAGAAGTAAAGTAAGAAAAGAAGATAGAACTTCAGTTTTAAGGAGTATGCTTTGAGAAGTAATAAGTATTTAGAAAAGTGAAGAAGTAAAGTAAGAAAAGAAGATAGAGCTTCAGTTTTAAGGAGTATGCTTTGAGAAGTAATAAGTAATAAGAAAAGTGAATAAGTAAAGTAAGAAAAGAAGATAGAATTTCAGTTTTAAGAAGTATGCTATGAGAAGTATTAAGTATTAGAAAAGTGAAGAAGTAAAGTAAGAAAAGAAGATAGAACTTCAGTTTTAAGGAGTATGCTTTGAGAAGTAATAAGTATTAGATAAGTGAAGAAGTAAAGTAAGAAAAGAAGATAGAGCTTCAGTTTTAAGGAGTATGCTTTGAGAAGTAATAAGTAATAAGAAAAGTGAATAAGTAAAGTAAGAAAAGAAGATAGAATTTCAGTTTTAAGAAGTATGCTATGAGAAGTATTAAGTATTAGAAAAGTGAAGAAGTAAAGTAAGAAAAGAAGATAGAACTTCAGTTTTAAGGAGTATGCTTTGAGAAGTAATAAGTATTAGATAAGTGAAGAAGTAAAGTAAGAAAAGAAGATAGAGCTTCAGTTTTAATGATTATGTTTTGAGATGTAATAAGTAATTAGAAAAGTGAATTAGTGAAGTAAAAAAAGAATATCTAATGATAAGTTTGCGTAGCAAGCACTAAAATATAAGTTAGAATATCCAAAGTGTTAGTAATAATATAATAATTACGAATCTGTATTCGATTTTCAAGATATGCTTGTAGATAAAAGTTAGCCTATTGAAAAGTGAAGAAGTAAAGTAAGAAAAGAAGATAGAGCTTCAGTTTTTAATGATTATGTTTTGAGATGTAATAAGTAATTAGAAAAGTGAATAAGTAAAGTAAGAAAAGAAGATAGAACTTCAGTTTTAAGGATTATGTTTCGAGAAGTAATAAGTAATTAGAAAAGTGAATAAGTAAAGTAAGAAAAGAAGATAGAGCTTCAGTTTTAATGATTATGTTTTGAGATGTAATAAGTAATTAGAAAAGTGAAGAAGTAAAGTAAGAAAAGAAGATGGAGCTTCAGTTTTAAGGAGTATGCTTTGAGAAGTAATAAGTAATAAGAAAAGTGAATAAGTAAAGTAAGAAAAGAAGATAGAATTTCAGTTTTAAGGAGTATGCTATGAGAAGTAATAAGTATTAGAAAAGTGAAGAAGTAAAGTAAGAAAAGAAGATAGAGCTTCAGTTTTAAGTAGTATGCTTTGAGAAGTAATAAGTAATTAGAAAAGTGAAGAAGTAAAGTAAGAAAAGAAGATAGAACTTCAGTTTTAAGGAGTATGCTTTGAGAAGTAATAAGTATTAGATAAGTGAAGAAGTAAAGTAATAAAAGAAGATAGAATTTCAGTTTTAAGGAGTATGCTTTGAGAAGTAATAAGTATTAGAAAAGTGAAGAAGTAAAGTAAGAAAAGAAGATAGAACTTCAGTTTTAAGGAGTATGCTATGAGAAGTAATAAGTATTAGAAAAGTGAAGAAGTAAAGTAAGAAAAGAAGATAGAACTTCAGTTTTAAGGAGTATGCTTTGAGAAGTAATAAGTATTAGATAAGTGAAGAAGTAAAGTAAGAAAAGAAGATAGAACTTCAGTTTTAAGGAGTATGCTTTGAGAAGTAATAAGTAATTAGAAAAGTGAATAAGTAAAGTAAGAAAAGAAGATAGAGCTTCAGTTTTAATGATTATGTTTTGAGATGTAATAAGTAATTAGAAAAGTGAATAAGTGAAGTAAAAAAAGAATATCTAATGATAAGTTTGCGTAGCAAGCACTAAAATATAAGTTAGAATATCCAAAGTGTTAGTAATAATATAATAATTACGAATCTGTATTCGATTTTCAAGATATGCTTGTAGATAAAAGTTAGCCTATTGAAAAGTGAAGAAGTAAAGTAAGAAAAGAAGATAGAGCTTCAGTTTTAATGATTATGTTTTGAGATGTAATAAGTAATTACAAAAGTGAAGAAGTAAAGTAAGAAAAGAAGATGGAGCTTCAGTTTTAAGGAGTATGCTTTGAGATGTAATAAGTAATTACAAAAGTGAAGAAGTAAAGTAAGAAAAGAAGATAGAATTTCAGTTTTAAGGAGTATGCTATGAGAAGTAATAAGTATTAGATAAGTGAAGAAGTAAAGTAAGAAAAGAAGATAGAATTTCAGTTTTAAGGAGTATGCTATGAGAAGTAATAAGTATTAGATAAGTGAAGAAGTAAAGTAAGAAAAGAAGATAGAGCTTCAGTTTTAAGGAGTATGCTTTGAGAAGTAATAAGTATTAGATAAGTGAAGAAGTAAAGTAAGAAAAGAAGATAGAGCTTCAGTTTTAATGATTATGTTTTGAGATGTAATAAGTAATTAGAAAAGTGAAGAAGTAAAGTAAGAAAAGAAGATAGAACTTCAGTTTTAAGGAGTATGCTTTGAGAAGTAATAAGTATTTAGAAAAGTGAAGAAGTAAAGTAAGAAAAGAAGATAGAGCTTCAGTTTTAAGGAGTATGCTTTGAGAAGTAATAAGTATTAGATAAGTGAAGAAGTAAAGTAAGAAAAGAAGATGGAGCTTCAGTTTTAAGGAGTATGCTTTGAGAAGTAATAAGTAATAAGAAAAGTGAATAAGTAAAGTAAGAAAAGAAGATAGAATTTCAGTTTTAAGAAGTATGCTATGAGAAGTATTAAGTATTAGAAAAGTGAAGAAGTAAAGTAAGAAAAGAAGATAGAACTTCAGTTTTAAGGATTATGCTTTGAGAAGTAATAAGTATTAGATAAGTGAAGAAGTAAAGTAAGAAAAGAAGATAGAGCTTCAGTTTTAATGATTATGTTTTGAGATGTAATAAGTAATTAGAAAAGTGAATTAGTGAAGTAAAAAAAGAATATCTAATGATAAGTTTGCGTAGCAAGCACTAAAATATAAGTTAGAATATCCAAAGTGTTAGTAATAATATAATAATTACGAATCTGTATTCGATTTTCAAGATATGCTTGTAGATAAAAGTTAGCCTATTGAAAAGTGAAGAAGTAAAGTAAGAAAAGAAGATAGAGCTTCAGTTTTAATGATTATGTTTTGAGATGTAATAAGTAATTACAAAAGTGAAGAAGTAAAGTAAGAAAAGAAGATGGAGCTTCAGTTTTAAGGAGTATGCTTTGAGAAGTAATAAGTAATTAGAAAAGTGAATAAGTAAAGTAAGAAAAGAAGATAGAGCTTCAGTTTTAATGATTATGTTTTGAGATGTAATAAGTAATTACAAAAGTGAAGAAGTAAAGTAAGAAAAGAAGATGGAGCTTCAGTTTTAAGGAGTATGCTTTGAGAAGTAATAAGTAATAAGAAAAGTGAATAAGTAAAGTAAGAAAAGAAGATAGAATTTCAGTTTTAAGGAGTATGCTATGAGAAGTAATAAGTATTAGAAAAGTGAAGAAGTAAAGTAAGAAAAGAAGATAGAGCTTCAGTTTTAAGGAGTATGCTTTGAGAAGTAATAAGTAATTAGAAAAGTGAAGAAGTAAAGTAAGAAAAGAAGATAGAACTTCAGTTTTAAGGAGTATGCTTTGAGAAGTAATAAGTATTAGATAAGTGAAGAAGTAAAGTAAGAAAAGAAGATAGAATTTCAGTTTTAAGGAGTATGCTTTGAGAAGTAATAAGTATTAGAAAAGTGAAGAAGTAAAGTAAGAAAAGAAGATAGAACTTCAGTTTTAAGGAGTATGCTATGAGAAGTAATAAGTATTAGAAAAGTGAAGAAGTAAAGTAAGAAAAGAAGATAGAACTTCAGTTTTAAGGAGTATGCTTTGAGATGTAATAAGTAATTAGAAAAGTGAAGAAGTAAAGTAAGAAAAGAAGATAGAACTTCAGTTTTAAGGAGTATGCTTTGAGAAGTAATAAGTAATTAGAAAAGTGAATAAGTAAAGTAAGAAAAGAAGATAGAGCTTCAGTTTTAATGATTATGTTTTGAGATGTAATAAGTAATTAGAAAAGTGAATAAGTGAAGTAAAAAAAGAATATCTAATGATAAGTTTGCGTAGCAAGCACTAAAATATAAGTTAGAATATCCAAAGTGTTAGTAATAATATAATAATTACGAATCTGTATTCGATTTTCAAGATATGCTTGTAGATAAAAGTTAGCCTATTGAAAAGTGAAGAAGTAAAGTAAGAAAAGAAGATAGAGCTTCAGTTTTAATGATTATGTTTTGAGATGTAATAAGTAATTACAAAAGTGAAGAAGTAAAGTAAGAAAAGAAGATGGAGCTTCAGTTTTAAGGAGTATGCTTTGAGAAGTAATAAGTAATTAGAAAAGTGAATAAGTAAAGTAAGAAAAGAAGATAGAGCTTCAGTTTTAATGATTATGTTTTGAGATGTAATAAGTAATTACAAAAGTGAAGAAGTAAAGTAAGAAAAGAAGATGGAGCTTCAGTTTTAAGGAGTATGCTTTGAGATGTAATAAGTAATTACAAAAGTGAAGAAGTAAAGTAAGAAAAGAAGATAGAACTTCAGTTTTAAGGAGTATGCTTTGAGAAGTAATAAGTATTAGATAAGTGAAGAAGTAAAGTAAGAAAAGAAGATAGAATTTCAGTTTTAAGGAGTATGCTTTGAGAAGTAATAAGTATTAGAAAAGTGAAGAAGTAAAGTAAGAAAAGAAGATAGAACTTCAGTTTTAAGGAGTATGCTATGAGAAGTAATAAGTATTAGAAAAGTGAAGAAGTAAAGTAAGAAAAGAAGATAGAACTTCAGTTTTAAGGAGTATGCTTTGAGAAGTAATAAGTATTAGATAAGTGAAGAAGTAAAGTAAGAAAAGAAGATAGAACTTCAGTTTTAAGGAGTATGCTTTGAGAAGTAATAAGTAATTAGAAAAGTGAATAAGTAAAGTAAGAAAAGAAGATAGAACTTCAGTTTTAAGGATTATGTTTCGAGAAGTAATAAGTAATTAGAAAAGTGAATAAGTAAAGTAAGAAAAGAAGATAGAACTTCAGTTTTAATGATTATGTTTTGAGATGTAATAAGTAATTAGAAAAGTGAAGAAGTAAAGTAAGAAAAGAAGATAGAACTTCAGTTTTAAGGAGTATGCTTTGAGAAGTAATAAGTATTTAGAAAAGTGAAGAAGTAAAGTAAGAAAAGAAGATAGAACTTCAGTTTTAATGATTATGTTTTGAGATGTAATAAGTAATTACAAAAGTGAAGAAGTAAAGTAAGAAAAGAAGATGGAGCTTCAGTTTTAAGGAGTATGCTTTGAGAAGTAATAAGTAATAAGAAAAGTGAATAAGTAAAGTAAGAAAAGAAGATAGAATTTCAGTTTTAAGAAGTATGCTATGAGAAGTATTAAGTATTAGAAAAGTGAAGAAGTAAAGTAAGAAAAGAAGATAGAACTTCAGTTTTAAGGATTGAGTTTCGAGAAGTAATAAGTAATTAGAAAAGTGAATAAGTAAAGTAAGAAAAGAAGATAGAGCTTCAGTTTTAATGATTATGTTTTGAGATGTAATAAGTAATTAGAAAAGTGAATAAGTAAAGTAAGAAAAGAAGATAGAATTTTATTTTTAAGTTTTATGCTTTGAGAAGTAATAAGTATTTAGAAAAGTGAAGAAGTAAAGTAAGAAAAGAAGATAGAACTTCAGTTTTAAGGAGTATGCTATGAGAAGTAATAAGTATTAGATAAGTGAAGAAGTAAAGTAAGAAAAGAAGATAGAATTTCAGTTTTAAGGAGTATGCTATGAGAAGTAATAAGTATTAGATAAGTGAAGAAGTAAAGTAAGAAAAGAAGATAGAATTTCAGTTTTAAGGAGTATGCTATGAGAAGTAATAAGTATTAGATAAGTGAAGAAGTAAAGTAAGAAAAGAAGATAGAGCTTCAGTTTTAATGATTATGTTTTGAGATGTAATAAGTAATAAGAAAAGTGAATAAGTAAAGTAAGAAAAGAAGATAGAATTTCAGTTTTAAGGAGTATGCTTTGAGAAGTAATAAGTAATTAGAAAAGTGAAGAAGTAAAGTAAGAAAAGAAGATAGAACTTCAGCTTTAAGGAGTATGCTATGAGAAGTAATAAGTAATTAGAAAAGTGAAGAAGTAAAGTAAGAAAAGAAGATAGAATTTCAGTTTTAAGGAGTATGCTATGAGAAGTAATAAGTATTAGATAAGTGAAGAAGTAAAGTAAGAAAAGAAGATAGAATTTCAGTTTTAAGGAGTATGCTTTGAGATGTAATAAGTAATTAGAAAAGTGAAGAAGTAAAGTAAGAAAAGAAGATAGAACTTCAGTTTTAAGGAGTATGCTTTGAGAAGTAATAAGTATTTAGAAAAGTGAAAAAGTAAAGTAAGAAAAGAAGATAGAGCTTCAGTTTTAATGATTATGTTTTGAGATGTAATAAGTAATAAGAAAAGTGAATAAGTAAAGTAAGAAAAGAAGATAGAATTTCAGTTTTAAGGAGTATGCTTTGAGAAGTAATAAGTAATTAGAAAAGTGAAGAAGTAAAGTAAGAAAAGAAGATAGAACTTCAGCTTTAAGGAGTATGCTATGAGAAGTAATAAGTATTAGATAAGTGAAGAAGTAAAGTAAGAAAAGAAGATAGAATTTCAGTTTTAAGGAGTATGCTTTGAGAAGTAATAAGTAATTAGAAAAGTGAAGAAGTAAAGTAAGAAAAGAAGATAGAACTTCAGTTTTAAGGAGTATGCTATGAGAAGTAATAAGTATTAGATAAGTGAAGAAGTAAAGTAAGAAAAGAAGATAGAATTTCAGTTTTAAGGAGTATGCTATGAGAAGTAATAAGTATTAGATAAGTGAAGAAGTAAAGTAAGAAAAGAAGATAGAATTTCAGTTTTAAGGAGTATGCTATGAGAAGTAATAAGTATTAGATAAGTGAAGAAGTAAAGTAAGAAAAGAAGATAGAGCTTCAGTTTTAAGGAGTATGCTTTGAGAAGTAATAAGTATTAGATAAGTGAAGAAGTAAAGTAAGAAAAGAAGATAGAATTTCAGTTTTAAGGAGTATGCTATGAGAAGTAATAAGTATTAGATAAGTGAAGAAGTAAAGTAAGAAAAGAAGATAGAATTTCAGTTTTAAGGAGTATGCTATGAGAAGTAATAAGTATTAGATAAGTGAAGAAGTAAAGTAAGAAAAGAAGATAGAGCTTCAGTTTTAAGGAGTATGCTTTGAGAAGTAATAAGTATTAGATAAGTGAAGAAGTAAAGTAAGAAAAGAAGATAGAGCTTCAGTTTTAATGATTATGTTTTGAGATGTAATAAGTAATTAGAAAAGTGAAGAAGTAAAGTAAGAAAAGAAGATAGAACTTCAGTTTTAAGGAGTATGCTTTGAGAAGTAATAAGTATTTAGAAAAGTGAAGAAGTAAAGTAAGAAAAGAAGATAGAGCTTCAGTTTTAAGGAGTATGCTTTGAGAAGTAATAAGTAATAAGAAAAGTGAATAAGTAAAGTAAGAAAAGAAGATAGAATTTCAGTTTTAAGAAGTATGCTATGAGAAGTATTAAGTATTAGAAAAGTGAAGAAGTAAAGTAAGAAAAGAAGATAGAACTTCAGTTTTAAGGAGTATGCTTTGAGAAGTAATAAGTATTAGATAAGTGAAGAAGTAAAGTAAGAAAAGAAGATAGAGCTTCAGTTTTAAGGAGTATGCTTTGAGAAGTAATAAGTAATAAGAAAAGTGAATAAGTAAAGTAAGAAAAGAAGATAGAATTTCAGTTTTAAGAAGTATGCTATGAGAAGTATTAAGTATTAGAAAAGTGAAGAAGTAAAGTAAGAAAAGAAGATAGAACTTCAGTTTTAAGGAGTATGCTTTGAGAAGTAATAAGTATTAGATAAGTGAAGAAGTAAAGTAAGAAAAGAAGATAGAGCTTCAGTTTTAATGATTATGTTTTGAGATGTAATAAGTAATTAGAAAAGTGAATTAGTGAAGTAAAAAAAGAATATCTAATGATAAGTTTGCGTAGCAAGCACTAAAATATAAGTTAGAATATCCAAAGTGTTAGTAATAATATAATAATTACGAATCTGTATTCGATTTTCAAGATATGCTTGTAGATAAAAGTTAGCCTATTGAAAAGTGAAGAAGTAAAGTAAGAAAAGAAGATAGAGCTTCAGTTTTAATGATTATGTTTTGAGATGTAATAAGTAATTAGAAAAGTGAATAAGTAAAGTAAGAAAAGAAGATAGAACTTCAGTTTTAAGGATTATGTTTCGAGAAGTAATAAGTAATTAGAAAAGTGAATAAGTAAAGTAAGAAAAGAAGATAGAGCTTCAGTTTTAATGATTATGTTTTGAGATGTAATAAGTAATTAGAAAAGTGAAGAAGTAAAGTAAGAAAAGAAGATGGAGCTTCAGTTTTAAGGAGTATGCTTTGAGAAGTAATAAGTAATAAGAAAAGTGAATAAGTAAAGTAAGAAAAGAAGATAGAATTTCAGTTTTAAGGAGTATGCTATGAGAAGTAATAAGTATTAGAAAAGTGAAGAAGTAAAGTAAGAAAAGAAGATAGAGCTTCAGTTTTAAGTAGTATGCTTTGAGAAGTAATAAGTAATTAGAAAAGTGAAGAAGTAAAGTAAGAAAAGAAGATAGAACTTCAGTTTTAAGGAGTATGCTTTGAGAAGTAATAAGTATTAGATAAGTGAAGAAGTAAAGTAATAAAAGAAGATAGAATTTCAGTTTTAAGGAGTATGCTTTGAGAAGTAATAAGTATTAGAAAAGTGAAGAAGTAAAGTAAGAAAAGAAGATAGAACTTCAGTTTTAAGGAGTATGCTATGAGAAGTAATAAGTATTAGAAAAGTGAAGAAGTAAAGTAAGAAAAGAAGATAGAACTTCAGTTTTAAGGAGTATGCTTTGAGAAGTAATAAGTATTAGATAAGTGAAGAAGTAAAGTAAGAAAAGAAGATAGAACTTCAGTTTTAAGGAGTATGCTTTGAGAAGTAATAAGTAATTAGAAAAGTGAATAAGTAAAGTAAGAAAAGAAGATAGAGCTTCAGTTTTAATGATTATGTTTTGAGATGTAATAAGTAATTAGAAAAGTGAATAAGTGAAGTAAAAAAAGAATATCTAATGATAAGTTTGCGTAGCAAGCACTAAAATATAAGTTAGAATATCCAAAGTGTTAGTAATAATATAATAATTACGAATCTGTATTCGATTTTCAAGATATGCTTGTAGATAAAAGTTAGCCTATTGAAAAGTGAAGAAGTAAAGTAAGAAAAGAAGATAGAGCTTCAGTTTTAATGATTATGTTTTGAGATGTAATAAGTAATTACAAAAGTGAAGAAGTAAAGTAAGAAAAGAAGATGGAGCTTCAGTTTTAAGGAGTATGCTTTGAGATGTAATAAGTAATTACAAAAGTGAAGAAGTAAAGTAAGAAAAGAAGATAGAATTTCAGTTTTAAGGAGTATGCTATGAGAAGTAATAAGTATTAGATAAGTGAAGAAGTAAAGTAAGAAAAGAAGATAGAATTTCAGTTTTAAGGAGTATGCTATGAGAAGTAATAAGTATTAGATAAGTGAAGAAGTAAAGTAAGAAAAGAAGATAGAGCTTCAGTTTTAAGGAGTATGCTTTGAGAAGTAATAAGTATTAGATAAGTGAAGAAGTAAAGTAAGAAAAGAAGATAGAGCTTCAGTTTTAATGATTATGTTTTGAGATGTAATAAGTAATTAGAAAAGTGAAGAAGTAAAGTAAGAAAAGAAGATAGAACTTCAGTTTTAAGGAGTATGCTTTGAGAAGTAATAAGTATTTAGAAAAGTGAAGAAGTAAAGTAAGAAAAGAAGATAGAGCTTCAGTTTTAAGGAGTATGCTTTGAGAAGTAATAAGTATTAGATAAGTGAAGAAGTAAAGTAAGAAAAGAAGATGGAGCTTCAGTTTTAAGGAGTATGCTTTGAGAAGTAATAAGTAATAAGAAAAGTGAATAAGTAAAGTAAGAAAAGAAGATAGAATTTCAGTTTTAAGAAGTATGCTATGAGAAGTATTAAGTATTAGAAAAGTGAAGAAGTAAAGTAAGAAAAGAAGATAGAACTTCAGTTTTAAGGATTATGCTTTGAGAAGTAATAAGTATTAGATAAGTGAAGAAGTAAAGTAAGAAAAGAAGATAGAGCTTCAGTTTTAATGATTATGTTTTGAGATGTAATAAGTAATTAGAAAAGTGAATTAGTGAAGTAAAAAAAGAATATCTAATGATAAGTTTGCGTAGCAAGCACTAAAATATAAGTTAGAATATCCAAAGTGTTAGTAATAATATAATAATTACGAATCTGTATTCGATTTTCAAGATATGCTTGTAGATAAAAGTTAGCCTATTGAAAAGTGAAGAAGTAAAGTAAGAAAAGAAGATAGAGCTTCAGTTTTAATGATTATGTTTTGAGATGTAATAAGTAATTACAAAAGTGAAGAAGTAAAGTAAGAAAAGAAGATGGAGCTTCAGTTTTAAGGAGTATGCTTTGAGAAGTAATAAGTAATTAGAAAAGTGAATAAGTAAAGTAAGAAAAGAAGATAGAGCTTCAGTTTTAATGATTATGTTTTGAGATGTAATAAGTAATTACAAAAGTGAAGAAGTAAAGTAAGAAAAGAAGATGGAGCTTCAGTTTTAAGGAGTATGCTTTGAGAAGTAATAAGTAATAAGAAAAGTGAATAAGTAAAGTAAGAAAAGAAGATAGAATTTCAGTTTTAAGGAGTATGCTATGAGAAGTAATAAGTATTAGAAAAGTGAAGAAGTAAAGTAAGAAAAGAAGATAGAGCTTCAGTTTTAAGGAGTATGCTTTGAGAAGTAATAAGTAATTAGAAAAGTGAAGAAGTAAAGTAAGAAAAGAAGATAGAACTTCAGTTTTAAGGAGTATGCTTTGAGAAGTAATAAGTATTAGATAAGTGAAGAAGTAAAGTAAGAAAAGAAGATAGAATTTCAGTTTTAAGGAGTATGCTTTGAGAAGTAATAAGTATTAGAAAAGTGAAGAAGTAAAGTAAGAAAAGAAGATAGAACTTCAGTTTTAAGGAGTATGCTATGAGAAGTAATAAGTATTAGAAAAGTGAAGAAGTAAAGTAAGAAAAGAAGATAGAACTTCAGTTTTAAGGAGTATGCTTTGAGATGTAATAAGTAATTAGAAAAGTGAAGAAGTAAAGTAAGAAAAGAAGATAGAACTTCAGTTTTAAGGAGTATGCTTTGAGAAGTAATAAGTAATTAGAAAAGTGAATAAGTAAAGTAAGAAAAGAAGATAGAGCTTCAGTTTTAATGATTATGTTTTGAGATGTAATAAGTAATTAGAAAAGTGAATAAGTGAAGTAAAAAAAGAATATCTAATGATAAGTTTGCGTAGCAAGCACTAAAATATAAGTTAGAATATCCAAAGTGTTAGTAATAATATAATAATTACGAATCTGTATTCGATTTTCAAGATATGCTTGTAGATAAAAGTTAGCCTATTGAAAAGTGAAGAAGTAAAGTAAGAAAAGAAGATAGAGCTTCAGTTTTAATGATTATGTTTTGAGATGTAATAAGTAATTACAAAAGTGAAGAAGTAAAGTAAGAAAAGAAGATGGAGCTTCAGTTTTAAGGAGTATGCTTTGAGAAGTAATAAGTAATTAGAAAAGTGAATAAGTAAAGTAAGAAAAGAAGATAGAGCTTCAGTTTTAATGATTATGTTTTGAGATGTAATAAGTAATTACAAAAGTGAAGAAGTAAAGTAAGAAAAGAAGATGGAGCTTCAGTTTTAAGGAGTATGCTTTGAGATGTAATAAGTAATTACAAAAGTGAAGAAGTAAAGTAAGAAAAGAAGATAGAACTTCAGTTTTAAGGAGTATGCTTTGAGAAGTAATAAGTATTAGATAAGTGAAGAAGTAAAGTAAGAAAAGAAGATAGAATTTCAGTTTTAAGGAGTATGCTTTGAGAAGTAATAAGTATTAGAAAAGTGAAGAAGTAAAGTAAGAAAAGAAGATAGAACTTCAGTTTTAAGGAGTATGCTATGAGAAGTAATAAGTATTAGAAAAGTGAAGAAGTAAAGTAAGAAAAGAAGATAGAACTTCAGTTTTAAGGAGTATGCTTTGAGAAGTAATAAGTATTAGATAAGTGAAGAAGTAAAGTAAGAAAAGAAGATAGAACTTCAGTTTTAAGGAGTATGCTTTGAGAAGTAATAAGTAATTAGAAAAGTGAATAAGTAAAGTAAGAAAAGAAGATAGAACTTCAGTTTTAAGGATTATGTTTCGAGAAGTAATAAGTAATTAGAAAAGTGAATAAGTAAAGTAAGAAAAGAAGATAGAACTTCAGTTTTAATGATTATGTTTTGAGATGTAATAAGTAATTAGAAAAGTGAAGAAGTAAAGTAAGAAAAGAAGATAGAACTTCAGTTTTAAGGAGTATGCTTTGAGAAGTAATAAGTATTTAGAAAAGTGAAGAAGTAAAGTAAGAAAAGAAGATAGAGCTTCAGTTTTAATGATTATGTTTTGAGATGTAATAAGTAATTACAAAAGTGAAGAAGTAAAGTAAGAAAAGAAGATGGAGCTTCAGTTTTAAGGAGTATGCTTTGAGATGTAATAAGTAATTACAAAAGTGAATAAGTAAAGTAAGAAAAGAAGATAGAATTTCAGTTTTAAGAAGTATGCTATGAGAAGTATTAAGTATTAAAAAATGAAGAAGTAAAGTAAGAAAAGAAGATAGAACTTCAGTTTTAAGGATTATGTTTCGAGAAGTAATAAGTAATTAGAAAAGTGAATAAGTAAAGTAAGAAAAGAAGATAGAGCTTCAGTTTTAATGATTATGTTTTGAGATGTAATAAGTAATTAGAAAAGTGAATAAGTAAAGTAAGAAAAGAAGATAGAACTTCAGTTTTAAGGAGTATGCTTTGAGAAGTAATAAATATTTAGAAAAGTGAAGAAGTAAAGTAAGAAAAGAAGATAGAGCTTCAGTTTTAATGATTATGTTTTGAGATGTAATAAGTAATTAGAAAAGTGAATAAGTGAAGTAAAAAAAGAAGATAGAATTTCAGTTTTAAGGAGTATGCTATGAGAAGTAATAAGTATTTTGAAAAGTGAATAAGTAAAGTAAGAAAAGAAGATAGAATTTCAGTTTTAAGGAGTATGCTTTGAGAAGTAATAAGTATTAGATAAGTGAAGAAGTAAAGTAAGAAAAGTAAGAAAAGAAGATAGAGCTTCAGTTTTAATGATTATGTTTTGAGATGTAATAAGTAATTAGAAAAGTGAATAAGTAAAGTAAGAAAAGAAGATAGAACTTCAGTTTTAAGGAGTATGCTTTGAGAAGTAATAAGTAATTAGAAAAGTGAAGAAGTAAAGTAAGAAAAGAAAATGGAGCTTCAGTTTTAATGATTATGTTTTGAGATGTAATAAGTAATTACAAAAGTGAAGAAGTAAAGTAAGAAAAGAAGATGGAGCTTCAGTTTTAAGGAGTATGCTTTGAGAAGTAATAAGTAATTAGAAAAGTGAAGAAGTAAAGTAAGAAAAGAAGATAGAGCTTCAGTTTTAATGATTATGTTTTGAGATGTAATAAGTAATTACAAAAGTGAAGAAGTAAAGTAAGAAAAGAAGATGGAGCTTCAGTTTTAAGGAGTATGCTTTGAGATGTAATAAGTAATTACAAAAGTGAAGAAGTAAAGTAAGAAAAGAAGATAGAATTTCAGTTTTAAGGAGTATGCTATGAGAAGTAATAAGTATTAGAAAAGTGAAGAAGTAAAGTAAGAAAAGAAGATAGAACTTCAGTTTTAAGGAGTATGCTATGAGAAGTAATAAGCATTAGATAAGTGAAGAAGTAAAGTAAGAAAAGAAGATAGAATTTCAGTTTTAAGGAGTATGCTATGAGAAGTAATAAGTATTAGATAAGTGAAGAAGTAAAGTAAGAAAAGAAGATAGAATTTCAGTTTTAAGGAGTATGCTTTGAGAAGTAATAAATATTAGAAAAGTGAAGAAGTAAAGTAAGAAAAGAAGATAGAACTTCAGTTTTAAGGAGTATGCTATGAGAAGTAATAAGCATTAGATAAGTGAAGAAGTAAAGTAAGAAAAGAAGATAGAATTTCAGTTTTAAGGAGTATGCTATGAGAAGTAATAAGTATTAGATAAGTGAAGAAGTAAAGTAAGAAAAGAAGATAGAGCTTCAGTTTTAAGGAGTATGCTTTGAGAAGTAATAAGTATTAGATAAGTGAAGAAGTAAAGTAAGAAAAGAAGATAGAGCTTCAGTTTTAATGATTATGTTTTGAGATGTAATAAGTAATTAGAAAAGTGAATAAGTGAAGTAAAAAAAGAATATCTAATGATAAGTTTGCGTAGCAAGCACTAAAATATAAGTTAGAATATCCAAAGTGTTAGTAATAATATAATAATTACGAATCTGTATTCGATTTTCAAGATATGCTTGTAGATAAAAGTTAGCCTATTGAAAAGTGAAGAAGTAAAGTAAGAAAAGAAGATAGAGCTTCAGTTTTAATGATTATGTTTTGAGATGTAATAAGTAATTACAAAAGTGAAGAAGTAAAGTAAGAAAAGAAGATGGAGCTTCAGTTTTAAGGAGTATGCTTTGAGAAGTAATAAGTAATTAGAAAAGTGAATAAGTAAAGTAAGAAAAGAAGATAGAATTTCAGTTTTAAGGAGTATGCTTTGAGAAGTAATAAGTATTTAGAAAAGTGAAGAAGTAAAGTAAGAAAAGAAGATAGAACTTCAGTTTTAAGGATTATGTTTCGAGAAGTAATAAGTAATTAGAAAAGTGAATAAGTAAAGTAAGAAAAGAAGATAGAGCTTCAGTTTTAATGATTATGTTTTGAGATGTAATAAGTAATTAGAAAAGTGAATAAGTAAAGTAAGAAAAGAAGATAGAACTTCAGTTTTAAGGAGTATGCTTTGAGAAGTAATAAATATTTAGAAAAGTGAAGAAGTAAAGTAAGAAAAGAAGATAGAGCTTCAGTTTTAATGATTATGTTTTGAGATGTAATAAGTAATTAGAAAAGTGAAGAAGTAAAGTAAGAAAAGAAGATGGAGCTTCAGTTTTAATGATTATGTTTTGAGATGTAATAAGTAATTAGAAAAGTGAATAAGTGAAGTAAAAAAAGAAGATAGAATTTCAGTTTTAAGGAGTATGCTATGAGAAGTAATAAGTATTTAGAAAAGTGAAGAAGTAAAGTAAGAAAAGAAGATAGAATTTCAGTTTTAAGGAGTATGCTTTGAGAAGTAATAAGTATTAGATAAGTGA
Organism: Loxodes magnus; assembly: GCA_946699065.1. NCBI lineage: Eukaryota > Ciliophora > Karyorelictea > Loxodida > Loxodidae > Loxodes > Loxodes magnus. Next base: position 30,663 of record CAMPDV010003039.1, on the reverse strand, counting down.
AGAAGTAAAGTAAGAAAAGAAGATAGAGCTTCAGTTTTAAGGAGTATGCTTTGAGAAGTAATAAGTATTAGATAAGTGAAGAAGTAAAGTAAGAAAAGAAGATAGAGCTTCAGTTTTAATGATTATGTTTTGAGATGTAATAAGTAATTAGAAAAGTGAATAAGTGAAGTAAAAAAAGAATATCTAATGATAAGTTTGCGTAGCAAGCACTAAAATATAAGTTAGAATATCCAAAGTGTTAGTAATAATATAATAATTACGAATCTGTATTCGATTTTCAAGATATGCTTGTAGATAAAAGTTAGCCTATTGAAAAGTGAAGAAGTAAAGTAAGAAAAGAAGATAGAGCTTCAGTTTTAATGATTATGTTTTGAGATGTAATAAGTAATTACAAAAGTGAAGAAGTAAAGTAAGAAAAGAAGATGGAGCTTCAGTTTTAAGGAGTATGCTTTGAGAAGTAATAAGTAATTAGAAAAGTGAATAAGTAAAGTAAGAAAAGAAGATAGAATTTCAGTTTTAAGAAGTATGCTATGAGAAGTAATAAGTATTAGAAAAGTGAAGAAGTAAAGTAAGAAAAGAAGATAGAGCTTCAGTTTTAAGGAGTATGCTTTGAGAAGTAATAAGTAATTAGAAAAGTGAAGAAGTAAAGTAAGAAAAGAAGATAGAACTTCAGTTTTAAGGAGTATGCTTTGAGAAGTAATAAGTATTAGATAAGTGAAGAAGTAAAGTAAGAAAAGAAGATAGAATTTCAGTTTTAAAGAGTATGCTTTGAGAAGTAATAAGTATTAGAAAAGTGAAGAAGTAAAGTAAGAAAAGAAGATAGAACTTCAGTTTTAAGGAGTATGCTATGAGAAGTAATAAGTATTAGAAAAGTGAAGAAGTAAAGTAAGAAAAGAAGATAGAACTTCAGTTTTAAGGAGTATGCTTTGAGAAGTAATAAGTATTAGATAAGTGAAGAAGTAAAGTAAGAAAAGAAGATAGAACTTCAGTTTTAAGGAGTATGCTTTGAGAAGTAATAAGTAATTAGAAAAGTGAATAAGTAAAGTAAGAAAAGAAGATAGAACTTCAGTTTTAAGGAGTATGCTTTGAGAAGTAATAAGTATTAGATAAGTGAAGAAGTAAAGTAAGAAAAGAAGATAGAACTTCAGTTTTAAGGAGTATGCTATGAGAAGTAATAAGTATTAGAAAAGTGAAGAAGTAAAGTAAGAAAAGAAGATAGAACTTCAGTTTTAAGGAGTATGCTTTGAGAAGTAATAAGTATTAGATAAGTGAAGAAGTAAAGTAAGAAAAGAAGATAGAACTTCAGTTTTAAGGAGTATGCTTTGAGAAGTAATAAGTATTAGATAAGTGAAGAAGTAAAGTAAGAAAAGAAGATAGAACTTCAGTTTTAAGGAGTATGCTTTGAGAAGTAATAAGTAATTAGAAAAGTGAATAAGTAAAGTAAGAAAAGAAGATAGAACTTCAGTTTTAAGGATTATGTTTCGAGAAGTAATAAGTATTAGATAAGTGAAGAAGTAAAGTAAGAAAAGAAGATAGAGCTTCAGTTTTAAGGAGTATGCTTTGAGAAGTAATAAGTAATTAGAAAAGTGAATAAGTAAAGTAAGAAAAGAAAATGGAGCTTCAGTTTTAATGATTATGTTTTGAGATGTAATAAGTAATTAGAAAAGTGAATAAGTAAAGTAAGAAAAGAAGATGGAGCTTCAGTTTTAAGGAGTATGCTTTGAGAAGTAATAAGTATTAGATAAGTGAAGAAGTAAAGTAAGAAAAGAAGATAGAACTTCAGTTTTAAGGATTATGTTTCGAGAAGTAATAAGTAATTAGAAAAGTGAAGAAGTAAAGTAAGAAAAGAAGATAGAGCTTCAGTTTTAATGATTATGTTTTGAGATGTAATAAGTAATTAGAAAAGTGAATAAGTAAAGTAAGAAAAGAAGATAGAACTTCAGTTTTAAGGAGTATGCTTTGAGAAGTAATAAGTAATTAGAAAAGTGAAGAAGTAAAGTAAGAAAAGAAAATGGAGCTTCAGTTTTAATGATTATGTTTTGAGATGTAATAAGTAATTACAAAAGTGAAGAAGTAAAGTAAGAAAAGAAGATGGAGCTTCAGTTTTAAGGAGTATGCTTTGAGAAGTAATAAGTAATTAGAAAAGTGAAGAAGTAAAGTAAGAAAAGAAGATAGAGCTTCAGTTTTAATGATTATGTTTTGAGATGTAATAAGTAATTAGAAAAGTGAAGAAGTAAAGTAAGAAAAGAAGATAGAGCTTCAGTTTTAAGGAGTATGCTTTGAGAAGTAATAAGTATTAGATATGTGAATAAGTAAAGTAAGAAAAGAAGATAGAATTTCAGTTTTAAGGAGTATGCTTTGAGAAGTAATAAGTAATTAGAAAAGTGAAGAAGTAAAGTAAGAAAAGAAGATAGAACTTCAGTTTTAAGGATTATGTTTCGAGAAGTAATAAGTAATTAGAAAAGTGAATAAGTAAAGTAAGAAAAGAAGATGGAGCTTCAGTTTTAATGATTATGTTTTGAGATGTAATAAGTAATTAGAAATGTGAATAAGTAAAGTAAGAAAAGAAGATAGAACTTCAGTTTTAAGGAGTATGCTTTGAGAAGTAATAAGTAATTAGAAAAGTGAATAAGTAAAGTAAGAAAAGAAGATGGAGCTTCAGTTTTAATGATTATGTTTTGAGATGTAATAAGTAATTAGAAAAGTGAATAAGTAAAGTAAGAAAAGAAGATAGAACTTCAGTTTTAAGGAGTATGCTTTGAGAAGTAATAAGTATTTAGAAAAGTGAAGAAGTAAAGTAAGAAAAGAAGATAGAGCTTCAGTTTTAATGATTATGTTTTGAGATGTAATAAGTAATTAGAAAAGTGAAGAAGTAAAGTAAGAAAAGAAGATAGAATTTCAGTTTTAAGGAGTATGCTATGAGAAGTAATAAGTATTAGATAAGTGAAGAAGTAAAGTAAGAAAAGAAGATGGAGCTTCAGTTTTAAGGAGTATGCTATGAGAAGTAATAAGTATTAGAAAAGTGAAGAAGTAAAGTAAGAAAAGAAGATAGAACTTCAGTTTTAATGATTATGTTTTGAGATGTAATAAGTAATTAGAAAAGTGAAGAAGTAAAGTAAGAAAAGAAGATAGAATTTCAGTTTTAATGATTATGTTTTGAGATGTAATAAGTAATTAGAAAAGTGAATAAGTAAAGTAAGAAAAGAAGATAGAACTTCAGTTTTAAGGAGTATGCTTTGAGAAGTAATAAGTATTAGATAAGTGAAGAAGTAAAGTAAGAAAAGAAGATAGAGCTTCAGTTTTAAGGAGTATGCTTTGAGAAGTAATAAGTAATTAGAAAAGTGAAGAAGTAAAGTAAGAAAAGAAGATAGAATTTCAGTTTTAAGGAGTATGCTTTGAGAAGTAATAAGTAATTAGAAAAGTGAATAAGTAAAGTAAGAAAAGAAGATAGAACTTCAGTTTTAAGGAGTATGCTTTGAGATGTAATAAGTAATTAGAAAAGTGAAGAAGTAAAGTAAGAAAAGAAGATAGAATTTCAGTTTTAAGGAGTATGCTATGAGAAGTATTAAGTAATTAGAAAAGTGAAGAAGTAAAGTAAGAAAAGAAGATAGAATTTCAGTTTTAAGGAGTATGCTTTGAGAAGTAATAAGTAATTAGAAAAGTGAATAAGTAAAGTAAGAAAAGAAGATAGAGCTTCAGTTTTAATGATTATGTTTTGAGATGTAATAAGTAATTAGAAAAGTGAATAAGTAAAGTAAGAAAAGAAGATGGAGCTTCAGTTTTAATGATTATGTTTTGAGATGTAATAAGTAATTAGAAAAGTGAAGAAGTAAAGTAAGAAAAGAAGATAGAATTTCAGTTTTAAGGAGTATGCTTTGAGAAGTAATAAGTAATTAGAAAAGTGAAGAAGTAAAGTAAGAAAAGAAGATAGAATTTCAGTTTTAAGGAGTATGCTATGAGAAGTAATAAGTAATTAGAAAAGTGAAGAAGTAAAGTAAGAAAAGAAGATAGAATTTCAGTTTTAAGGAGTATGCTATGAGAAGTATTAAGTATTAGAAAAGTGAATAAGTAAAGTAAGAAAAGAAGATAGAATTTCAGTTTTAAGGAGTATGCTTTGAGAAGTAATAAGTAATTAGAAAAGTGAATAAGTAAAGTAAGAAAAGAAGATAGAGCTTCAGTTTTAATGATTATGTTTTGAGATGTAATAAGTAATAAGAAAAGTGAAGAAGTAAAGTAAGATAAGAAGATAGAATTTCAGTTTTAAGGAGTATGCTATGAGAAGTAATAAGTAATTAGAAAAGTGAATAAGTAAAGTAAGAAAAGAAGATGGAGCTTCAGTTTTAATGATTATGTTTTGAGATGTTATAAGTAATTAGAAAAGTGAAGAAGTAAAGTAAGAAAAGAAGATGGAGCTTCAGTTTTAATGATTATGTTTTGAGATGTAATAAGTAATTAGAAAAGTGAAGAAGTAAAGTAGGAAAAGAAGATAGAGCTTCAGTTTTAAGGAGTATGCTTTGAGAAGTAATAAGTATTTAGATAAGTGAAGAAGTAAAGTAAGAAAAGAAGATAGAGCTTCAGTTTTAAGGAGTATGCTTTGAGAAGTAATAAGTAATTAGAAAAGTGAAGAAGTAAAGTAAGAAAAGAAGATAGAATTTCAGTTTTAAGGAGTATGCTTTGAGAAGTAATAAGTAATTAGAAAAGTGAATAAGTAAAGTAAGAAAAGAAGATAGAGCTTCAGTTTTAATGATTATGTTTTGAGATGTAATAAGTAATTAGAAAAGTGAATAAGTAAAGTAAGAAAAGAAGATGGAGCTTCAGTTTTAATGATTATGTTTTGAGATGTAATAAGTAATTAGAAAAGTGAAGAAGTAAAGTAAGAAAAGAAGATAGAATTTCAGTTTTAAGGAGTATGCTTTGAGAAGTAATAAGTAATTAGAAAAGTGAAGAAGTAAAGTAAGAAAAGAAGATAGAATTTCAGTTTTAAGGAGTATGCTATGAGAAGTAATAAGTAATTAGAAAAGTGAAGAAGTAAAGTAAGAAAAGAAGATAGAATTTCAGTTTTAAGGAGTATGCTATGAGAAGTATTAAGTATTAGAAAAGTGAATAAGTAAAGTAAGAAAAGAAGATAGAATTTCAGTTTTAAGGAGTATGCTTTGAGAAGTAATAAGTAATTAGAAAAGTGAATAAGTAAAGTAAGAAAAGAAGATAGAGCTTCAGTTTTAATGATTATGTTTTGAGATGTAATAAGTAATTAGAAAAGTGAATAAGTAAAGTAAGAAAAGAAGATGGAGCTTCAGTTTTAATGATTATGTTTTGAGATGTAATAAGTAATTAGAAAAGTGAAGAAGTAAAGTAAGAAAAGAAGATAGAATTTCAGTTTTAAGGAGTATGCTTTGAGAAGTAATAAGTAATTAGAAAAGTGAAGAAGTAAAGTAAGAAAAGAAGATAGAATTTCAGTTTTAAGGAGTATGCTATGAGAAGTATTAAGTATTAGAAAAGTGAAGAAGTAAAGTAAGAAAAGAAGATAGAATTTCAGTTTTAAGGAGTATGCTTTGAGAAGTAATAAGTAATTAGAAAAGTGAATAAGTAAAGTAAGAAAAGAAGATAGAGCTTCAGTTTTAATGATTATGTTTTGAGATGTAATAAGTAATTAGAAAAGTGAATAAGTAAAGTAAGAAAAGAAGATGGAGCTTCAGTTTTAATGATTATGTTTTGAGATGTAATAAGTAATTAGAAAAGTGAAGAAGTAAAGTAAGAAAAGAAGATAGAATTTCAGTTTTAAGGAGTATGTTTTGAGAAGTAATAAGTAATTAGAAAAGTGAAGAAGTAAAGTAAGAAAAGAAGATAGAATTTCAGTTTTAAGGAGTATGCTTTGAGAAGTAATAAGTAATTAGAAAAGTGAATAAGTAAAGTAAGAAAAGAAGATAGAGCTTCAGTTTTAATGATTATGTTTTGAGATGTAATAAGTAATTAGAAAAGTGAATAAGTAAAGTAAGAAAAGAAGATGGAGCTTCAGTTTTAATGATTATGTTTTGAGATGTAATAAGTAATTAGAAAAGTGAATAAGTAAAGTAAGAAAAGAAGATGGAGCTTCAGTTTTAAGGAGTATGCTTTGAGAAGTAATAAGTAATTAGAAAAGTGAAGAAGTAAAGTAAGAAAAGAAGATAGAATTTCAGTTTTAAGGAGTATGCTATGAGAAGTAATAAGTAATTAGAAAAGTGAAGAAGTAAAGTAAGAAAAGAAGATAGAATTTCAGTTTTAAGGAGTATGCTATGAGAAGTATTAAGTATTAGAAAAGTGAATAAGTAAAGTAAGAAAAGAAGATAGAATTTCAGTTTTAAGGAGTATGCTTTGAGAAGTAATAAGTAATTAGAAAAGTGAATAAGTAAAGTAAGAAAAGAAGATAGAGCTTCAGTTTTAATGATTATGTTTTGAGATGTAATAAGTAATAAGAAAAGTGAAGAAGTAAAGTAAGATAAGAAGATAGAATTTCAGTTTTAAGGAGTATGCTATGAGAAGTAATAAGTAATTAGAAAAGTGAATAAGTAAAGTAAGAAAAGAAGATGGAGCTTCAGTTTTAATGATTATGTTTTGAGATGTTATAAGTAATTAGAAAAGTGAAGAAGTAAAGTAAGAAAAGAAGATGGAGCTTCAGTTTTAATGATTATGTTTTGAGATGTAATAAGTAATTAGAAAAGTGAAGAAGTAAAGTAGGAAAAGAAGATAGAGCTTCAGTTTTAAGGAGTATGCTTTGAGAAGTAATAAGTATTTAGATAAGTGAAGAAGTAAAGTAAGAAAAGAAGATAGAGCTTCAGTTTTAAGGAGTATGCTTTGAGAAGTAATAAGTAATTAGAAAAGTGAAGAAGTAAAGTAAGAAAAGAAGATAGAATTTCAGTTTTAAGGAGTATGCTTTGAGAAGTAATAAGTAATTAGAAAAGTGAATAAGTAAAGTAAGAAAAGAAGATAGAGCTTCAGTTTTAATGATTATGTTTTGAGATGTAATAAGTAATTAGAAAAGTGAATAAGTAAAGTAAGAAAAGAAGATGGAGCTTCAGTTTTAATGATTATGTTTTGAGATGTAATAAGTAATTAGAAAAGTGAAGAAGTAAAGTAAGAAAAGAAGATAGAATTTCAGTTTTAAGGAGTATGCTTTGAGAAGTAATAAGTAATTAGAAAAGTGAAGAAGTAAAGTAAGAAAAGAAGATAGAATTTCAGTTTTAAGGAGTATGCTATGAGAAGTAATAAGTAATTAGAAAAGTGAAGAAGTAAAGTAAGAAAAGAAGATAGAATTTCAGTTTTAAGGAGTATGCTATGAGAAGTATTAAGTATTAGAAAAGTGAATAAGTAAAGTAAGAAAAGAAGATAGAATTTCAGTTTTAAGGAGTATGCTTTGAGAAGTAATAAGTAATTAGAAAAGTGAATAAGTAAAGTAAGAAAAGAAGATAGAGCTTCAGTTTTAATGATTATGTTTTGAGATGTAATAAGTAATTAGAAAAGTGAATAAGTAAAGTAAGAAAAGAAGATGGAGCTTCAGTTTTAATGATTATGTTTTGAGATGTAATAAGTAATTAGAAAAGTGAAGAAGTAAAGTAAGAAAAGAAGATAGAATTTCAGTTTTAAGGAGTATGCTTTGAGAAGTAATAAGTAATTAGAAAAGTGAAGAAGTAAAGTAAGAAAAGAAGATAGAATTTCAGTTTTAAGGAGTATGCTATGAGAAGTATTAAGTATTAGAAAAGTGAAGAAGTAAAGTAAGAAAAGAAGATAGAATTTCAGTTTTAAGGAGTATGCTTTGAGAAGTAATAAGTAATTAGAAAAGTGAATAAGTAAAGTAAGAAAAGAAGATAGAGCTTCAGTTTTAATGATTATGTTTTGAGATGTAATAAGTAATTAGAAAAGTGAATAAGTAAAGTAAGAAAAGAAGATGGAGCTTCAGTTTTAATGATTATGTTTTGAGATGTAATAAGTAATTAGAAAAGTGAAGAAGTAAAGTAAGAAAAGAAGATAGAATTTCAGTTTTAAGGAGTATGTTTTGAGAAGTAATAAGTAATTAGAAAAGTGAAGAAGTAAAGTAAGAAAAGAAGATAGAATTTCAGTATTAAGGAGTATGCTATGAGAAGTAATAAGTAATTAGAAAAGTGAATAAGTAAAGTAAGAAAAGAAGATGGAGCTTCAGTTTTAATGATTATGTTTTGAGATGTAATAAGTAATTAGAAAAGTGAAGAAGTAAAGTAAGAAAAGAAGATAGAATTTCAGTTTTAAGGAGTATGCTTTGAGAAGTAATAAGTAATTAGAAAAGTGAATTAGTAAAGTAAAAAAAGAATATCTAATGATAAGTTTGCGTAGCAAGCACTAAAATATAAGTTAGAATATCCAAAGTGTTAGTAATAATATAATAATTACGAATCTGTATTCGATTTTCAAGATATGCTTGTAGATAAAAGTTAGCCTATTGAAAAGTGAAGAAGTAAAGTAAGAAAAGAAGATAGAGCTTCAGTTAAAATGATTATGTTTTGAGATGTAATAAGTAATTAGAAAAGTGAATAAGTAAAGTAAGAAAAGAAGATAGAACTTCAGTTTTAAGGAGTATGCTTTGAGAAGTAATAAGTATTTAGAAAAGTGAAGAAGTAAAGTAAGAAAAGAAGATAGAGCTTCAGTTTTAATGATTATGTTTTGAGATGTAATAAGTAATTAGAAAAGTGAAGAAGTAAAGTAAGAAAAGAAGATGGAGCTTCAGTTTTAAGGAGTATGCTTTGAGAAGTAATAAGTAATAAGAAAAGTGAATAAGTAAAGTAAGAAAAGAAGATAGAATTTCAGTTTTAAGAAGTATGCTATGAGAAGTATTAAGTATTAGAAAAGTGAAGAAGTAAAGTAAGAAAAGAAGATAGAACTTCAGTTTTAAGGAGTATGCTTTGAGAAGTAATAAGTAATTAGAAAAGTGAATAAGTAAAGTAAGAAAAGAAGATAGAGCTTCAGTTTTAATGATTATGTTTTGAGATGTAATAAGTAATTAGAAAAGTGAAGAAGTAAAGTAAGAAAAGAAGATAGAATTTCAGTTTTAAGGAGTATGCTATGAGAAGTAATAAGTAATTAGAAAAGTGAAGAAGTAAAGTAAGAAAAGAAGATGGAGCTTCAGTTTTAAGGAGTATGCTTTGAGAAGTAATAAGTAATAAGAAAAGTGAAGAAGTAAAGTAAGAAAAGAAGATAGAATTTCAGTTTTAAGGAGTATGCTATGAGAAGTATTAAGTATTAGAAAAGTGAAGAAGTAAAGTAAGAAAAGAAGATAGAATTTCAGTTTTAAGGAGTATGCTATGAGAAGTAATAAGTAATTAGAAAAGTGAAGAAGTAAAGTAAGAAAAGAAGATAGAATTTCAGTTTTAAGGAGTATGCTATGAGAAGTATTAAGTATTAGAAAAGTGAATAAGTAAAGTAAGAAAAGAAGATAGAATTTCAGTTTTAAGGAGTATGCTTTGAGAAGTAATAAGTAATTAGAAAAGTGAATAAGTAAAGTAAGAAAAGAAGATAGAGCTTCAGTTTTAATGATTATGTTTTGAGATGTAATAAGTAATTAGAAAAGTGAATAAGTAAAGTAAGAAAAGAAGATGGAGCTTCAGTTTTAATGATTATGTTTTGAGATGTAATAAGTAATTAGAAAAGTGAAGAAGTAAAGTAAGAAAAGAAGATAGAATTTCAGTTTTAAGGAGTATGCTTTGAGAAGTAATAAGTAATTAGAAAAGTGAAGAAGTAAAGTAAGAAAAGAAGATAGAATTTCAGTTTTAAGGAGTATGCTATGAGAAGTATTAAGTATTAGAAAAGTGAAGAAGTAAAGTAAGAAAAGAAGATAGAGCTTCAGTTTTAAGGAGTATGCTTTGAGAAGTAATAAGTATTAGATAAGTGAATAAGTAAAGTAAGAAAAGAAGATAGAATTTCAGTTTTATGAAGTATGCTATGAGAAGTATTAAGTATTAGAAAAGTGAATTAGTAAAGTAAAAAAAGAATATCTAATGATAAGTTTGCGTAGCAAGCACTAAAATATAAGTTAGAATATCCAAAGTGTTAGTAATAATATAATAATTACGAATCTGTATTCGATTTTCAAGATATGCTTGTAGATAAAAGTTAGCCTATTGAAAAGTGAAGAAGTAAAGTAAGAAAAGAAGATAGAGCTTCAGTTAAAATGATTATGTTTTGAGATGTAATAAGTAATTAGAAAAGTGAATAAGTAAAGTAAGAAAAGAAGATAGAATTTCAGTTTTAAGGAGTATGCTTTGAGAAGTATTAAGTATTAGAAAAGTGAAGAAGTAAAGTAAGAAAAGAAGATAGAGCTTCAGTTTTAAGGAGTATGCTTTGAGAAGTAATAAGTATTAGATAAGTGAATAAGTAAAGTAAGAAAAGAAGATAGAGCTTCAGTTAAAATGATTATGTTTTGAGATGTAATAAGTAATTAGAAAAGTGAATAAGTAAAGTAAGAAAAGAAGATAGAATTTCAGTTTTAAGGAGTATGCTATGAGAAGTATTAAGTATTAGAAAAGTGAAGAAGTAAAGTAAGAAAAGAAGATAGAATTTCAGTTTTAAGGAGTATGCTTTGAGAAGTATTAAGTATTAGAAAAGTGAAGAAGTAAAGTAAGAAAAGAAGATAGAGCTTCAGTTTTAATGATTATGTTTTGAGATGTAATAAGTAATTAGAAAAGTGAAGAAGTAAAGTAAGAAAAGAAGATAGAGCTTCAGTTAAAATGATTATGTTTTGAGATGTAATAAGTAATTAGAAAAGTGAATAAGTAAAGTAAGAAAAGAAGATAGAATTTCAGTTTTAAGGAGTATGCTATGAGAAGTATTAAGTATTAGAAAAGTGAAGAAGTAAAGTAAGAAAAGAAGATAGAGCTTCAGTTTTAAGGAGTATGCTTTGAGAAGTAATAAGTATTAGATAAGTGAATAAGTAAAGTAAGAAAAGAAGATAGAATTTCAGTTTTATGAAGTATGCTATGAGAAGTATTAAGTATTAGAAAAGTGAATTAGTAAAGTAAAAAAAGAATATCTAATGATAAGTTTGCGTAGCAAGCACTAAAATATAAGTTAGAATATCCAAAGTGTTAGTAATAATATAATAATTACGAATCTGTATTCGATTTTCAAGATATGCTTGTAGATAAAAGTTAGCCTATTGAAAAGTGAAGAAGTAAAGTAAGAAAAGAAGATAGAGCTTCAGTTAAAATGATTATGTTTTGAGATGTAATAAGTAATTAGAAAAGTGAATAAGTAAAGTAAGAAAAGAAGATAGAATTTCAGTTTTAAGGAGTATGCTTTGAGAAGTAATAAGTAATTAGAAAAGTGAATTAGTAAAGTAAAAAAAGAATATCTAATGATAAGTTTGCGTAGCAAGCACTAAAATATAAGTTAGAATATCCAAAGTGTTAGTAATAATATAATAATTACGAATCTGTATTCGATTTTCAAGATATGCTTGTAGATAAAAGTTAGCCTATTGAAAAGTGAAGAAGTAAAGTAAGAAAAGAAGATAGAGCTTCAGTTAAAATGATTATGTTTTGAGATGTAATAAGTAATTAGAAAAGTGAATAAGTAAAGTAAGAAAAGAAGATAGAACTTCAGTTTTAAGGAGTATGCTTTGAGAAGTAATAAGTATTTAGAAAAGTGAAGAAGTAAAGTAAGAAAAGAAGATAGAGCTTCAGTTTTAATGATTATGTTTTGAGATGTAATAAGTAATTAGAAAAGTGAAGAAGTAAAGTAAGAAAAGAAGATGGAGCTTCAGTTTTAAGGAGTATGCTTTGAGAAGTAATAAGTAATAAGAAAAGTGAATAAGTAAAGTAAGAAAAGAAGATAGAATTTCAGTTTTAAGAAGTATGCTATGAGAAGTATTAAGTATTAGAAAAGTGAAGAAGTAAAGTAAGAAAAGAAGATAGAACTTCAGTTTTAAGGAGTATGCTTTGAGAAGTAATAAGTAATTAGAAAAGTGAATAAGTAAAGTAAGAAAAGAAGATAGAGCTTCAGTTTTAATGATTATGTTTTGAGATGTAATAAGTAATTAGAAAAGTGAAGAAGTAAAGTAAGAAAAGAAGATAGAATTTCAGTTTTAAGGAGTATGCTATGAGAAGTAATAAGTATTTAGAAAAGTGAAGAAGTAAAGTAAGAAAAGAAGATGGAGCTTCAGTTTTAAGGAGTATGCTTTGAGAAGTAATAAGTAATAAGAAAAGTGAAGAAGTAAAGTAAGAAAAGAAGATAGAATTTCAGTTTTAAGGAGTATGCTATGAGAAGTATTAAGTATTAGAAAAGTGAAGAAGTAAAGTAAGAAAAGAAGATAGAATTTCAGTTTTAAGGAGTATGCTATGAGAAGTAATAAGTAATTAGAAAAGTGAAGAAGTAAAGTAAGAAAAGAAGATAGAATTTCAGTTTTAAGGAGTATGCTATGAGAAGTATTAAGTATTAGAAAAGTGAATAAGTAAAGTAAGAAAAGAAGATAGAATTTCAGTTTTAAGGAGTATGCTTTGAGAAGTAATAAGTAATTAGAAAAGTGAAGAAGTAAAGTAAGAAAAGAAGATAGAGCTTCAGTTTTAATGATTATGTTTTGAGATGTAATAAGTAATTAGAAAAGTGAATAAGTAAAGTAAGAAAAGAAGATGGAGCTTCAGTTTTAATGATTATGTTTTGAGATGTAATAAGTAATTAGAAAAGTGAAGAAGTAAAGTAAGAAAAGAAGATAGAATTTCAGTTTTAAGGAGTATGCTTTGAGAAGTAATAAGTAATTAGAAAAGTGAAGAAGTAAAGTAAGAAAAGAAGATAGAATTTCAGTTTTAAGGAGTATGCTTTGAGAAGTAATAAGTAATTAGAAAAGTGAAGAAGTAAAGTAAGAAAAGAAGATGGAGCTTCAGTTTTAAGGAGTATGCTTTGAGAAGTAATAAGTATTAGATAAGTGAATAAGTAAAGTAAGAAAAGAAGATAGAATTTCAGTTTTATGAAGTATGCTATGAGAAGTATTAAGTATTAGAAAAGTGAATTAGTAAAGTAAAAAAAGAATATCTAATGATAAGTTTGCGTAGCAAGCACTAAAATATAAGTTAGAATATCCAAAGTGTTAGTAATAATATAATAATTACGAATCTGTATTCGATTTTCAAGATATGCTTGTAGATAAAAGTTAGCCTATTGAAAAGTGAAGAAGTAAAGTAAGAAAAGAAGATAGAGCTTCAGTTAAAATGATTATGTTTTGAGATGTAATAAGTAATTAGAAAAGTGAATAAGTAAAGTAAGAAAAGAAGATAGAATTTCAGTTTTAAGGAGTATGCTTTGAGAAGTAATAAGTAATTAGAAAAGTGAATTAGTAAAGTAAAAAAAGAATATCTAATGATAAGTTTGCGTAGCAAGCACTAAAATATAAGTTAGAATATCCAAAGTGTTAGTAATAATATAATAATTACGAATCTGTATTCGATTTTCAAGATATGCTTGTAGATAAAAGTTAGCCTATTGAAAAGTGAAGAAGTAAAGTAAGAAAAGAAGATAGAGCTTCAGTTAAAATGATTATGTTTTGAGATGTAATAAGTAATTAGAAAAGTGAATAAGTAAAGTAAGAAAAGAAGATAGAACTTCAGTTTTAAGGAGTATGCTTTGAGAAGTAATAAGTATTTAGAAAAGTGAAGAAGTAAAGTAAGAAAAGAAGATAGAGCTTCAGTTTTAATGATTATGTTTTGAGATGTAATAAGTAATTAGAAAAGTGAAGAAGTAAAGTAAGAAAAGAAGATGGAGCTTCAGTTTTAAGGAGTATGCTTTGAGAAGTAATAAGTATTAGAAAAGTGAAGAAGTAAAGTAAGAAAAGAAGATAGAGCTTCAGTTTTAAGGAGTATGCTTTGAGATGTAATAAGTATTAGATAAGTGAATAAGTAAAGTAAGAAAAGAAGATAGAATTTCAGTTTTAAGGAGTATGCTATGAGAAGTATTAAGTATTAGAAAAGTGAAGAAGTAAAGTAAGAAAAGAAGATAGAACTTCAGTTTTAAGGATTATGTTTTGAGATGTAATAAGTAATTAGAAAAGTGAATAAGTAAAGTAAGAAAAGAAGATAGAGCTTCAGTTTTAAGGAGTATGCTTTGAGAAGTAATAAGTATTAGATAAGTGAATAAGTAAAGTAAGAAAAGAAGATAGAATTTCAGTTTTATGAAGTATGCTATGAGAAGTAATAAGTAATTAGAAAAGTGAATAAGTAAAGTAAGAAAAGAAGATAGAGCTTCAGTTTTAATGATTATGTTTTGAGATGTAATAAGTATTAGATAAGGTAAGAAGTAAAGTAAGAAAAGAAGATAGAACTTAAGTTTTAAGGAGTATGCTTTGAGAAGTAATAAGTAATTAGAAAAGTGAAGAAGTAAAGTAAGAAAAGAAGATAGAACTTAAGTTTTAAGGAGTATGCTTTGAGATGTAATAAGTAATTAGAAAAGTGAATAAGTAAAGTAAGAAAAGAAGATAGAATTTCAGTTTTAAGGTTTATGCTTTGAGAAGTAATAAGTATTTAGAAAAGTGAATTAGTAAAGTAAGAAAAGAAGATAGAGCTTCAGTTTTAATGATTATGTTTTGAGATGTAATAAGTAATTAGAAAAGTGAATAAGTAAAGTAAGAAAAGAAGATGGAGCTTCAGTTTTAAGGAGTATGCTTTGAGAAGTAATAAGTAATAAGAAAAGTGAATAAGTAAAGTAAGAAAAGAAGATAGAATTTCAGTTTTAAGAAGTATGCTATGAGAAGTATTAAGTATTAGAAAAGTGAAGAAGTAAAGTAAGAAAAGAAGATAGAACTTCAGTTTTAAGGATTATGTTTCGAGAAGTAATAAGTAATTAGAAAAGTGAATAAGTAAAGTAAGAAAAGAAGATAGAGCTTCAGTTTTAATGATTATGTTTTGAGATGTAATAAGTAATTAGAAAAGTGAATAAGTAAAGTAAGAAAAGAAGATGGAGCTTCAGTTTTAAGGAGTATGCTTTGAGAAGTAATAAGTAATAAGAAAAGTGAATAAGTAAAGTAAGAAAAGAAGATAGAATTTCAGTTTTAAGGAGTATGCTTTGAGAAGTAATAAGTATTTAGAAAAGTGAAGAAGTAAAGTAAGAAAAGAAGATAGAATTTCAGTTTTAAGAAGTATGCTATGAGAAGTATTAAGTATTAGAAAAGTGAAGAAGTAAAGTAAGAAAAGAAGATAGAATTTCAGTTTTAAGGAGTATGCTATGAGAAGTAATAAGTAATTAGAAAAGTGAAGAAGTAAAGTAAGAAAAGAAGATAGAGCTTCAGTTTTAATGATTATGTTTTGAGATGTAATAAGTAATTAGAAAAGTGAAGAAGTAAAGTAAGAAAAGAAGATGGAGCTTCAGTTTTAAGGAGTATGCTTTGAGAAGTAATAAGTAATAAGAAAAGTGAATAAGTAAAGTAAGAAAAGAAGATAGAATTTCAGTTTTAAGGAGTATGCTTTGAGAAGTAATAAGTATTTAGAAAAGTGAAGAAGTAAAGTAAGAAAAGAAGATAGAACTTCAGTTTTAATGATTATGTTTTGAGATGTAATAAGTAATTAGATAAGGTAAGAAGTAAAGTAAGAAAAGAAGATAGAATTTCAGTTTTAAGAAGTATGCTATGAGAAGTATTAAGTATTAGAAAAGTGAAGAAGTAAAGTAAGAAAAGAAGATAGAACTTCAGTTTTAAGGATTATGTTTCGAGAAGTAATAAGTAATTAGAAAAGTGAAGAAGTAAAGTAAGAAAAGAAGATAGAACTTAAGTTTTAAGGAGTATGCTTTGAGATGTAATAAGTAATTAGAAAAGTGAATAAGTAAAGTAAGAAAAGAAGATAGAATTTCAGTTTTAAGGTTTATGCTTTGAGAAGTAATAAGTATTTAGAAAAGTGAATTAGTAAAGTAAGAAAAGAAGATAGAGCTTCAGTTTTAATGATTATGTTTTGAGATGTAATAAGTAATTAGAAAAGTGAATAAGTAAAGTAAGAAAAGAAGATGGAGCTTCAGTTTTAAGGAGTATGCTTTGAGAAGTAATAAGTAATAAGAAAAGTGAATAAGTAAAGTAAGAAAAGAAGATAGAATTTCAGTTTTAAGAAGTATGCTATGAGAAGTATTAAGTATTAGAAAAGTGAAGAAGTAAAGTAAGAAAAGAAGATAGAACTTCAGTTTTAAGGATTATGTTTCGAGAAGTAATAAGTAATTAGAAAAGTGAATAAGTAAAGTAAGAAAAGAAGATAGAGCTTCAGTTTTAATGATTATGTTTTGAGATGTAATAAGTAATTAGAAAAGTGAAGAAGTAAAGTAAGAAAAGAAGATAGAATTTCAGTTTTAAGGAGTATGCTATGAGAAGTAATAAGTAATTAGAAAAGTGAAGAAGTAAAGTAAGAAAAGAAGATGGAGCTTCAGTTTTAATGATTATGTTTCGAGAAGTAATAAGTAATTAGAAAAGTGAAGAAGTAAAGTAAGAAAAGAAGATAGAACTTAAGTTTTAAGGAGTATGCTTTGAGAAGTAATAAGTAATTAGAAAAGTGAAGAAGTAAAGTAAGAAAAGAAGATAGAACTTAAGTTTTAAGGAGTATGCTTTGAGAAGTAATAAGTATTTAGAAAAGTGAAGAAGTAAAGTAAGAAAAGAAGATAGAGCTTCAGTTTTAATGATTATGTTTTGAGATGTAATAAGTAATTAGATAAGGTAAGAAGTAAAGTAAGAAAAGAAGATAGAATTTCAGTTTTAAGAAGTATGCTATGAGAAGTATTAAGTATTAGAAAAGTGAAGAAGTAAAGTAAGAAAAGAAGATAGAACTTCAGTTTTAAGGATTATGTTTCGAGAAGTAATAAGTAATTAGAAAAGTGAAGAAGTAAAGTAAGAAAAGAAGATAGAGCTTCAGTTTTAATGATTATGTTTTGAGATGTAATAAGTAATTAGAAAAGTGAAGAAGTAAAGTAAGAAAAGAAGATAGAATTTCAGTTTTAAGGAGTATGCTATGAGAAGTAATAAGTAATTAGAAAAGTGAAGAAGTAAAGTAAGAAAAGAAGATGGAGCTTCAGTTTTAATGATTATGTTTTGAGATGTAATAAGTAATTAGAAAAGTGAATAAGTAAAGTAAGAAAAGAAGATAGAGCTTCAGTTTTAATGATTATGTTTTGAGATGTAATAAGTATTAGATAAGGTAAGAAGTAAAGTAAGAAAAGAAGATAGAGCTTCAGTTTTAAGGAGTATGCTTTGAGAAGTAATAAGTATTAGATAAGTGAAGAAGTAAAGTAAGAAAAGAAGATAGAGCTTCAGTTTTAATGATTATGTTTTGAGATGTAATAAGTAATTAGAAAAGTGAATAAGTGAAGTAAAAAAAGAATATCTAATGATAAGTTTGCGTAGCAAGCACTAAAATATAAGTTAGAATATCCAAAGTGTTAGTAATAATATAATAATTACGAATCTGTATTCGATTTTCAAGATATGCTTGTAGATAAAAGTTAGCCTATTGAAAAGTGAAGAAGTAAAGTAAGAAAAGAAGACAGAGCTTCAGTTTTAATGATTATGTTTTGAGATGTAATAAGTAATTAGAAAAGTGAATAAGTAAAGTAAGAAAAGAAGATAGAACTTCAGTTTTAAGGAGTATGCTTTGAGAAGTAATAAGTATTTAGAAAAGTGAAGAAGTAAAGTAAGAAAAGAAGATAGAGCTTCAGTTTTAATGATTATGTTTTGAGATGTAATAAGTAATTAGAAAAGTGAAGAAGTAAAGTAAGAAAAGAAGATGGAGCTTCAGTTTTAAGGAGTATGCTTTGAGAAGTAATAAGTAATTAGAAAAGTGAATAAGTAAAGTAAGAAAAGAAGATAGAATTTCAGTTTTAAGAAGTATGCTATGAGAAGTATTAAGTATTAGAAAAGTGAAGAAGTAAAGTAAGAAAAGAAGATAGAACTTCAGTTTTAAGGATTATGTTTCGAGAAGTAATAAGTAATTAGAAAAGTGAAGAAGTAAAGTAAGAAAAGAAGATAGAGCTTCAGTTTTAATGATTATGTTTTGAGATGTAATAAGTAATTAGAAAAGTGAATAAGTAAAGTAAGAAAAGAAGATAGAATTTCAGTTTTAAGGAGTATGCTTTGAGAAGTAATAAGTATTTAGAAAAGTGAAGAAGTAAAGTAAGAAAAGAAGATAGAGCTTCAGTTTTAATGATTATGTTTTGAGATGTAATAAGTAATTAGAAAAGTGAAGAAGTAAAGTAAGAAAAGAAGATGGAGCTTCAGTTTTAATGATTATGTTTTGAGATGTAATAAGTAATTAGAAAAGTGAAGAAGTAAAGTAAGAAAAGAAGATAGAATTTCAGTTTTAAGGAGTATGCTATGAGAAGTAATAAGTATTTAGAAAAGTGAAGAAGTAAAGTAAGAAAAGAAGATAGAGCTTCAGTTTTAATGATTATGTTTTGAGAAGTAATAAGTATTTAGAAAAGTGAAGAAGTAAAGTAAGAAAAGAAGATAGAGCTTCAGTTTTAATGATTATGTTTTGAGATGTAATAAGTAATTAGAAAAGTGAAGAAGTAAAGTAAGAAAAGAAGATGGAGCTTCAGTTTTAAGGAGTATGCTTTGAGAAGTAATAAGTAATTAGAAAAGTGAATAAGTAAAGTAAGAAAAGAAGATAGAATTTCAGTTTTAAGAAGTATGCTATGAGAAGTATTAAGTATTAGAAAAGTGAAGAAGTAAAGTAAGAAAAGAAGATAGAACTTCAGTTTTAAGGATTATGTTTCGAGAAGTAATAAGTAATTAGAAAAGTGAAGAAGTAAAGTAAGAAAAGAAGATAGAGCTTCAGTTTTAATGATTATGTTTTGAGATGTAATAAGTAATTAGAAAAGTGAATAAGTAAAGTAAGAAAAGAAGATAGAATTTCAGTTTTAAGGAGTATGCTTTGAGAAGTAATAAGTATTTAGAAAAGTGAAGAAGTAAAGTAAGAAAAGAAGATAGAGCTTCAGTTTTAATGATTATGTTTTGAGATGTAATAAGTAATTAGAAAAGTGAAGAAGTAAAGTAAGAAAAGAAGATGGAGCTTCAGTTTTAATGATTATGTTTTGAGATGTAATAAGTAATTAGAAAAGTGAAGAAGTAAAGTAAGAAAAGAAGATAGAATTTCAGTTTTAAGGAGTATGCTATGAGAAGTAATAAGTATTTAGAAAAGTGAAGAAGTAAAGTAAGAAAAGAAGATAGAGCTTCAGTTTTAATGATTATGTTTTGAGATGTAATAAGTAATTAGAAAAGTGAAGAAGTAAAGTAAGAAAAGAAGATGGAGCTTCAGTTTTAAGGAGTATGCTTTGAGAAGTAATAAGTAATTAGAAAAGTGAATAAGTAAAGTAAGAAAAGAAGATAGAATTTCAGTTTTAAGAAGTATGCTATGAGAAGTATTAAGTATTAGAAAAGTGAAGAAGTAAAGTAAGAAAAGAAGATAGAACTTCAGTTTTAAGGATTATGTTTCGAGAAGTAATAAGTAATTAGAAAAGTGAATAAGTAAAGTAAGAAAAGAAGATAGAACTTCAGTTTTAAGGAGTATGCTTTGAGAAGTAATAAGTATTAGATAAGTGAAGAAGTAAAGTAAGAAAAGAAGATAGAACTTCAGTTTTAAGGAGTATGCTTTGAGAAGTAATAAATATTTAGAAAAGTGAAGAAGTAAAGTAAGAAAAGAAGATAGAACTTAAGTTTTAAGGAGTATGCTTTGAGAAGTAATAAGTAATTAGAAAAGTGAATAAGTAAAGTAAGAAAAGAAGATAGAATTTCAGTTTTAATGATTATGTTTTGAGATGTAATAAGTAATTAGAAAAGTGAAGAAGTAAAGTAAGAAAAGAAGATGGAGCTTCAGTTTTAATGATTATGTTTTGAGATGTAATAAGTAATTAGAAAAGTGAAGAAGTAAAGTAAGAAAAGAAGATAGAATTTCAGTTTTAAGGAGTATGCTATGAGAAGTAATAAGTAATTAGAAAAGTGAATAAGTAAAGTAAGAAAAGAAGATAGAGCTTCAGTTTTAATGATTATGTTTTGAGATGTAATAAGTAATTAGAAAAGTGAAGAAGTAAAGTAAGAAAAGAAGATGGAGCTTCAGTTTTAATGATTATGTTTTGAGATGTAATAAGTATTAGATAAGGTAAGAAGTAAAGTAAGAAAAGAAGATAGAACTTATGTTTTAAGGAGTATGCTTTGAGAAGTAATAAGTAATTAGAAAAGTGAAGAAGTAAAGTAAGAAAAGAAGATAGAACTTAAGTTTTAAGGAGTATGCTTTGAGATGTAATAAGTAATTAGAAAAGTGAATAAGTAAAGTAAGAAAAGAAGATAGAATTTCAGTTTTAAGGAGTATGCTTTGAGAAGTAATAAGTATTTAGAAAAGTGAAGAAGTAAAGTAAGAAAAGAAGATAGAGCTTCAGTTTTAATGATTATGTTTTGAGATGTAATAAGTAATTAGAAAAGTGAATAAGTAAAGTAAGAAAAGAAGATAGAACTTCAGTTTTAATGATTATGTTTTGAGATGTAATAAGTAATTAGAAAAGTGAAGAAGTAAAGTAAGAAAAGAAGATGGAGCTTCAGTTTTAAGGAGTATGCTTTGAGAAGTAATAAGTAATTAGAAAAGTGAATAAGTAAAGTAAGAAAAGAAGATAGAATTTCAGTTTTAATGATTATGTTTTGAGATGTAATAAGTAATTAGAAAAGTGAAGAAGTAAAGTAAGAAAAGAAGATGGAGCTTCAGTTTTAATGATTATGTTTTGAGATGTAATAAGTAATTAGAAAAGTGAAGAAGTAAAGTAAGAAAAGAAGATAGAATTTCAGTTTTAAGGAGTATGCTATGAGAAGTAATAAGTAATTAGAAAAGTGAATAAGTAAAGTAAGAAAAGAAGATAGAGCTTCAGTTTTAATGATTATGTTTTGAGATGTAATAAGTAATTAGAAAAGTGAAGAAGTAAAGTAAGAAAAGAAGATGGAGCTTCAGTTTTAATGATTATGTTTTGAGATGTAATAAGTAATTAGAAAAGTGAAGAAGTAAAGTAAGAAAAGAAGATAGAATTTCAGTTTTAAGGAGTATGCTATGAGAAGTAATAAGTATTTAGAAAAGTGAAGAAGTAAAGTAAGAAAAGAAGATAGAGCTTCAGTTTTAATGATTATGTTTTGAGAAGTAATAAGTATTAGATAAGTGAAGAAGTAAAGTAAGAAAAGAAGATAGAATTTCAGTTTTAAGTTTTATGCTTTGAGAAGTAATAAGTATTAGATAAGTGAATAAGTAAAGTAAGAAAAGAAGATAGAATTTCAGTTTTAAGGAGTATGCTATGAGAAGTAATAAGTATTTAGAAAAGTGAAGAAGTAAAGTAAGAAAAGAAGATAGAGCTTCAGTTTTAATGATTATGTTTTGAGATGTAATAAGTATTAGATAAGGTAAGAAGTAAAGTAAGAAAAGAAGATAGAACTTAAGTTTTAATGATTATGTTTTGAGAAATAATAAGTAATTAGAAAAGTGAATAAGTAAAGTAAGAAAAGAAGATAGAATTTCAGTTTTAAGAAGTATGCTATGAGAAGTATTAAGTATTAGAAAAGTGAAGAAGTAAAGTAAGAAAAGAAGATAGAACTTCAGTTTTAAGGAGTATGCTTTGAGAAGTAATAAGTATTAGATAAGTGAAGAAGTAAAGTAAGAAAAGAAGATAGAGCTTCAGTTTTAATGATTATGTTTTGAGATGTAATAAGTAATTAGAAAAGTGAAGAAGTAAAGTAAGAAAAGAAGATGGAGCTTCAGTTTTAATGATTATGTTTTGAGATGTAATAAGTAATTAGAAAAGTGAAGAGGTAAAGTAAGAAAAGAAGATAGAATTTCAGTTTTAAGGAGTATGCTATGAGAAGTAATAAGTATTAGAAAAGTGAAGAAGTAAAGTAAGAAAAGAAGATAGAGCTTCAGTTTTAAGGAGTATGCTTTGAGAAGTAATAAGTAATTAGAAAAGTGAAGAAGTAAAGTAAGAAAAGAAGATAGAGCTTCAGTTTTAATGATTATGTTTTGAGATGTAATAAGTAATTAGAAAAGTGAAGAAGTAAAGTAAGAAAAGAAGATAGAATTTCAGTTTTAAGGAGTATGCTATGAGAAGTAATAAGTATTAGAAAAGTGAAGAAGTAAAGTAAGAAAAGAAGATAGAGCTTCAGTTTTAAGGAGTATGCTTTGAGAAGTAATAAGTATTAGATAAGTGAATAAGTAAAGTAAGAAAAGAAGATAGAATTTCAGTTTTAAGAAGTATGCTATGAGAAGTATTAAGTATTAGAAAAGTGAAGAAGTAAAGTAAGAAAAGAAGATAGAACTTCAGTTTTAAGGATTATGTTTCGAGAAGTAATAAGTAATTAGAAAAGTGAATAAGTAAAGTAAGAAAAGAAGATAGAGCTTCAGTTTTAAGGAGTATGCTTTGAGAAGTAATAAGTATTAGATAAGTGAAGAAGTAAAGTAAGAAAAGAAGATAGAGCTTCAGTTTTAATGATTATGTTTTGAGATGTAATAAGTAATTAGAAAAGTGAAGAAGTAAAGTAAGAAAAGAAGATAGAGCTTCAGTTTTAAGGATTATGTTTCGAGAAGTAATAAATAATTAGAAAAGTGAATAAGTAAAGTAAGAAAAGAAGATAGAATTTCAGTTTTAAGAAGTATGCTATGAGAAGTATTAAGTATTAGATAAGTGAAGAAGTAAAGTAAGAAAAGAAGATAGAGCTTCTGTTTTAACGAGTATGCTTTGAGATGTAATAAGTAATTAGAAAAGTGAAGAAGTAAAGTAAGAAAAGAAGATAGAGCTTCAGTTTTAATGATTATGTTTTGAGATGTAATAAGTAATTAGAAAAGTGAAGAAGTAAAGTAAGAAAAGAAGATAGAATTTCAGTTTTAAGGAGTATGCTATGAGAAGTAATAAGTATTAGAAAAGTGAAGAAGTAAAGTAAGAAAAGAAGATAGAGCTTCAGTTTTAAGGAGTATGCTTTGAGAAGTAATAAGTAATTAGAAAAGTGAATAAGTAAAGTAAGAAAAGAAGATGGAGCTTCAGTTTTAATGATTATGTTTTGAGATGTAATAAGTAATTAGAAAAGTGAAGAGGTAAAGTAAGAAAAGAAGATAGAATTTCAGTTTTAAGGATTATGTTTCGAGAAGTAATAAGTAATTAGAAAAGTGAATAAGTAAAGTAAGAAAAGAAGATAGAGCTTCAGTTTTAAGGAGTATGTTTTGAGAAGTAATAAGTATTTAGAAAAGTGAATTAGTAAAGTAAGAAAAGAAGATAGAACTTCAGTTTTAATGATTATGTTTTGAGATGTAATAAGTAATTAGAAAAGTGAAGAAGTAAAGTAAGAAAAGAAGATAGAGCTTCAGTTTTAATGATTATGTTTTGAGATGTAATAAGTAATTAGAAAAGTGAAGAAGTAAAGTAAGAAAAAAGATAGAGCTTCAGTTTTGATGATTATGTTTTGAGAAGTAATAAGTATTAGAAAAGTGAAGAAGTAAAGTAAGAAAAGAAGATAGAATTTCAGTTTTAAGAAGTATGCTATGAGAAGTAATAAGTAATTAGAAAAGTGAAGAAGTAAAGTAAGAAAAGAAGATAGAACTTCAGTTTTAAGGAGTATGCTTTGAGAAGTAATAAGTAATTAGAAAAGTGAAGAAGTAATGTAAGAATAGAAGATAGAGCTTCAGTTTTAATGATTATGTTTTGAGATGTAATAAGTAATTAGAAAAGTGAATAAGACAAGTAAGAAAAGAAGATAGAACTTCAGTTTTAAGGAGTATGCTTTGAGAAGTAATAAGTATTAGAAAAGTGAAGAAGTAAAGTAAGTAAAGAAGATAGAGCTTCAGTTTTAAGGAGTATGCTTTGAGATGTAATAAGTATTAGATAAGTGAATAAGTAAAGTAAGAAAAGAAGATAGAATTTCAGTTTTAAGGAGTATGCTATGAGAAGTATTAAGTATTAGAAAAGTGAAGAAGTAAAGTAAGAAAAGAAGATAGAACTTCAGTTTTAAGGATTATGTTTTGAGATGTAATAAGTAATTAGAAAAGTGAATAAGTAAAGTAAGAAAAGAAGATAGAGCTTCAGTTTTAAGGAGTATGCTTTGAGAAGTAATAAGTATTAGATAAGTGAATAAGTAAAGTAAGAAAAGAAGATAGAATTTCAGTTTTATGAAGTATGCTATGAGAAGTAATAAGTATTAGATAAGTGAAGAAGTAAAGTAAGAAAAGAAGATAGAGCTTCAGTTTTAATGATTATGTTTTGAGATGTAATAAGTATTAGATAAGGTAAGAAGTAAAGTAAGAAAAGAAGATAGAACTTAAGTTTTAATGATTATGTTTTGAGAAGTAATAAGTAATTAGAAAAGTGAAGAAGTAAAGTAAGAAAAGAAGATAGAACTTAAGTTTTAAGGAGTATGCTTTGAGAAGTAATAAGTATTTAGAAAAGTGAAGAAGTAAAGTAAGAAAAGAAGATGGAGCTTCAGTTTTAAGGAGTATGCTTTGAGAAGTAATAAGTAATAAGAAAAGTGAATAAGTAAAGTAAGAAAAGAAGATAGAATTTCAGTTTTAAGAAGTATGCTATGAGAAGTATTAAGTATTAGAAAAGTGAAGAAGTAAAGTAAGAAAAGAAGATAGAACTTCAGTTTTAATGATTATGTTTTGAGAAGTAATAAGTATTAGAAAAGTGAAGAAGTAAAGTAAGAAAAGAAGATAGAGCTTCAGTTTTAAGGAGTATGCTTTGAGAAGTAATAAGTATTAGATAAGTGAATAAGTAAAGTAAGAAAAGAAGATAGAATTTCAGTTTTATGAAGTATGCTATGAGAAGTATTAAGTATTAGAAAAGTGAAGAAGTAAAGTAAGAAAAGAAGATAGAACTTCAGTTTTAAGGATTATGTTTCGAGAAGTAATAAATAATTAGAAAAGTGAATAAGTAAAGTAAGAAAAGAAGATAGAGCTTCAGTTTTAATGATTATGTTTTGAGATGTAATAAGTAATTAGAAAAGTGAATAAGTAAAGTAAGAAAAGAAGATAGAGCTTCAGTTTTAAGGAGTATGCTTTGAGAAGTAATAAGTATTAGATAAGTGAAGAAGTAAAGTAAGAAAAGAAGATAGAGCTTCAGTTTTAATGATTATGTTTTGAGATGTATTAAGTAATTAGAAAAGTGAAGAAGTAAAGTAAGAAAAGAAGATAGAGCTTCAGTTTTAATGATTATGTTTTGAGATGTAATAAGTAATTAGAAAAGTGAAGAAGTAAAGTAAGAAAAGAAGATAGAGCTTCAGTTTTAATGATTATGTTTTGAGAAGTAATAAGTATTAGAAAAGTGAAGAAGTAAAGTAAGAAAAGAAGATAGAACTTCAGTTTTAAGGAGTATGCTTTGAGAAGTAATAAGTATTTAGAAAAGTGAAGAAGTAAAGTAAGAAAAGAAGATAGAGCTTCAGTTTTAATGATTATGTTTTGAGATGTAATAAGTAATTAGAAAAGTGAAGAAGTAAAGTAAGAAAAGAAGATAGAGCTTCAGTTTTAATGATTATGTTTTGAGAAGTAATAAGTATTAGATAAGTGAATAAGTAAAGTAAGAAAAGAAGATAGAACTTCAGTTTTAAGGAGTATGCTTTGAGAAGTAATAAGTATTTAGAAAAGTGAAGAAGTAAAGTAAGAAAAGAAGATAGAGCTTCAGTTTTAATGATTATGTTTTGAGATGTAATAAGTAATTAGAAAAGTGAAGAAGTAAAGTAAGAAAAGAAGATGGAGCTTCAGTTTTAATGATTATGTTTTGAGATGTAATAAGTAATTAGAAAAGTGAAGAAGTAAAGTAAGAAAAGAAGATAGAATTTCAGTTTTAAGGAGTATGCTATGAGAAGTAATAAGTAATTAGAAAAGTGAATAAGTAAAGTAAGAAAAGAAGATAGAGCTTCAGTTTTAATGATTATGTTTTGAGAAGTAATAAGTATTAGATAAGTGAAGAAGTAAAGTAAGAAAAGAAGATAGAATTTCAGTTTTAATGATTATGTTTTGAGAAGTAATAAGTAATTAGAAAAGTGAAGAAGTAAAGTAAGAAAAGAAGATAGAACTTAAGTTTTAAGGAGTATGCTTTGAGAAGTAATAAGTATTTAGAAAAGTGAAGAAGTAAAGTAAGAAAAGAAGATGGAGCTTCAGTTTTAAGAAGTATGCTATGAGAAGTAATAAGTATTAGATAAGTGAATAAGTAAAGTAAGAAAAGAAGATAGAATTTCAGTTTTAAGAAGTATGCTATGAGAAGTATTAAGTATTAGAAAAGTGAAGAAGTAAAGTAAGAAAAGAAGATAGAACTTCAGTTTTAAGGATTATGTTTCGAGAAGTAATAAGTAATTAGAAAAGTGAATAAGTAAAGTAAGAAAAGAAGATAGAGCTTAAGTTTTAAGGAGTATGCTTTGAGAAGTAATAAGTATTAGATAAGTGAAGAAGTAAAGTAAGAAAAGAAGATAGAGCTTCAGTTTTAATGATTATGTTTTGAGATGTATTAAGTAATTAGAAAAGTGAAGAAGTAAAGTAAGAAAAGAAGATAGAGCTTCAGTTTTAATGATTATGTTTTGAGAAGTAATAAGTATTAGAAAAGTGAAGAAGTAAAGTAAGAAAAGAAGATAGAATTTCAGTTTTAAGAAGTATGCTATGAGAAGTATTAAGTATTAGAAAAGTGAAGAAGTAAAGTAAGAAAAGAAGATAGAACTTCAGTTTTAAGGAGTATGCTTTGAGAAGTAATAAGTAATTAGAAAAGTGAAGAAGTAATGTAAGAATAGAAGATAGAGCTTCAGTTTTAATGATTATGTTTTGAGAAGTAATAAGTATTAGATAAGTGAAGAAGTAAAGTAAGAAAAGAAGATAGAATTTCAGTTTTAAGTTTTATGCTTTGAGAACTAATAAGTATTAGATAAGTGAATAAGTAAAGTAAGAAAAGAAGATAGAATTTCAGTTTTAAGAAGTATGCTATGAGAAGTATTAAGTATTAGAAAAGTGAAGAAGTAAAGTAAGAAAAGAAGATAGAACTTCAGTTTTAAGGAGTATGCTATGAGAAGTATTAAGTATTAGAAAAGTGAATAAGTAAAGTAAGAAAAGAAGATAGAACTTCAGTTTTAAGGATTATGTTTTGAGATGTAATAAGTAATTAGAAAAGTGAATAAGTAAAGTAAGAAAAGAAGATAGAGCTTCAGTTTTAATGATTATGTTTTGAGATGTAATAAGTATTAGATAAGGTAAGAAGTAAAGTAAGAAAAGAAGATAGAACTTAAGTTTTAATGATTATGTTTTGAGAAATAATAAGTAATTAGAAAAGTGAAGAAGTAAAGTAAGAAAAGAAGATAGAACTTAAGTTTTAAGGAGTATGCTTTGAGAAGTAATAAGTATTTAGAAAAGTGAAGAAGTAAAGTAAGAAAAGAAGATGGAGCTTCAGTTTTAAGGAGTATGCTTTGAGAAGTAATAAGTAATAAGAAAAGTGAATAAGTAAAGTAAGAAAAGAAGATAGAATTTCAGTTTTAAGAAGTATGCTATGTGAAGTATTAAGTATTAGAAAAGTGCAGAAGTAAAGTAAGAAAAGAAGATAGAACTTCAGTTTTAAGGAGTATGCTATGAGAAGTAATAAGTATTAGATAAGTGAAGAAGTAAAGTAAGAAAAGAAGATAGAGCTTCAGTTTTAAGGAGTATGCTTTGAGAAGTAATAAGTAATTAGAAAAGTGAATAAGTAAAGTAAGAAAAGAAGATTGAGCTTCAGTTTTAATGATTATGTTTTGAGATGTAATAAGTAATTAGAAAAGTGAATAAGTAAAGTAAGAAAAGAAGATAGAACTTCAGTTTTAAGGAGTATGCTTTGAGAAGTAATAAGTATTTAGAAAAGTGAAGAAGTAAAGTAAGAAAAGAAGATAGAGCTTCAGTTTTAATGATTATGTTTTGAGAAGTAATAAGTATTAGATAAGTGAAGAAGTAAAGTAAGAAAAGAAGATAGAATTTCAGTTTTAAGTTTTATGCTTTGAGAAGTAATAAGTATTAGATAAGTGAATAAGTAAAGTAAGAAAAGAAGATAGAATTTCAGTTTTAAGAAGTATGCTATGAGAAGTATTAAGTATTAGAAAAGTGAAGAAGTAAAGTAAGAAAAGAAGATAGAACTTCAGTTTTAAGGATTATGTTTCGAGAAGTAATAAATAATTAGAAAAGTGAATAAGTAAAGTAAGAAAAGAAGATAGAGCTTCAGTTTTAATGATTATGTTTTGAGATGTAATAAGTAATTAGAAAAGTGAAGAAGTAAAGTAAGAAAAGAAGATAGAGCTTCAGTTTTAATGATTATGTTTTGAGATGTAATAAGTAATTAGAAAAGTGAAGAAGTAAAGTAAGAAAAGAAGATAGAGCTTCAGTTTTAATGATTATGTTTTGAGAAGTAATAAGTATTAGAAAAGTGAAGAAGTAAAGTAAGAAAAGAAGATAGAATTTCAGTTTTAAGAAGTATGCTATGAGAAGTATTAAGTATAAGAAAAGTGAAGAAGTAAAGTAAGAAAAGAAGATAGAACTTCAGTTTTAAGGAGTATGCTTTGAGAAGTAATAAGTAATTAGAAAAGTGAAGAAGTAATGTAAGAATAGAAGATAGAGCTTCAGTTTTAATGATTATGTTTTGAGATGTAATAAGTAATTAGAAAAGTGAATAAGTAAAGTAAGAAAAGAAGATAGAACTTCAGTTTTAAGGAGTATGCTTTGAGAAGTAATAAGTATTAGATAAGTGAATAAGTAAAGTAAGAAAAGAAGATAGAACTTCAGTTTTAAGGAGTATGCTTTGAGAAGTAATAAGTAATTAGAAAAGTGAATAAGTAAAGTAAGAAAAGAAGATAGAATTTCAGTTTTAAGGAGTATGCTATGAGAAGTATTAAGTATTAGAAAAGTGAATAAGTAAAGTAAGAAAAGAAGATAGAACTTCAGTTTTAAGGATTATGTTTTGAGATGTAATAAGTAATTAGAAAAGTGAATAAGTAAAGTAAGAAAAGAAGATAGAGCTTCAGTTTTAATGATTATGTTTTGAGATGTAATAAGTATTAGATAAGGTAAGAAGTAAAGTAAGAAAAGAAGATAGAACTTAAGTTTTAATGATTATGTTTTGAGAAATAATAAGTAATTAGAAAAGTGAAGAAGTAAAGTAAGAAAAGAAGATAGAACTTAAGTTTTAAGGAGTATGCTTTGAGAAGTAATAAGTATTTAGAAAAGTGAAGAAGTAAAGTAAGAAAAGAAGATGGAGCTTCAGTTTTAAGGAGTATGCTTTGAGAAGTAATAAGTAATAAGAAAAGTGAATAAGTAAAGTAAGAAAAGAAGATAGAATTTCAGTTTTAAGAAGTATGCTATGTGAAGTATTAAGTATTAGAAAAGTGCAGAAGTAAAGTAAGAAAAGAAGATAGAACTTCAGTTTTAAGGAGTATGCTATGAGAAGTAATAAGTATTAGATAAGTGAAGAAGTAAAGTAAGAAAAGAAGATAGAGCTTCAGTTTTAAGGAGTATGCTTTGAGAAGTAATAAGTAATTAGAAAAGTGAATAAGTAAAGTAAGAAAAGAAGATTGAGCTTCAGTTTTAATGATTATGTTTTGAGATGTAATAAGTAATTAGAAAAGTGAATAAGTAAAGTAAGAAAAGAAGATAGAACTTCAGTTTTAAGGAGTATGCTTTGAGAAGTAATAAGTATTTAGAAAAGTGAAGAAGTAAAGTAAGAAAAGAAGATAGAGCTTCAGTTTTAATGATTATGTTTTGAGAAGTAATAAGTATTAGATAAGTGAAGAAGTAAAGTAAGAAAAGAAGATAGAATTTCAGTTTTAAGTTTTATGCTTTGAGAAGTAATAAGTATTAAATAAGTGAAGAAGTAAAGTAAGAAAAGAAGATAGAATTTCAGTTTTAAGAAGTATGCTATGAGAAGTATTAAGTATTAGAAAAGTGAAGAAGTAAAGTAAGAAAAGAAGATAGAACTTCAGTTTTAAGGATTATGTTTCGAGAAGTAATAAATAATTAGAAAAGTGAATAAGTAAAGTAAGAAAAGAAGATAGAGCTTCAGTTTTAATGATTACGTTTTGAGAAGTAATAAGTATTAGAAAAGTGAAGAAGTAAAGTAAGAAAAGAAGATAGAGCTTCAGTTTTAAGGAGTATGCTTTGAGAAGTAATAAGTATTAGATAAGTGAATAAGTAAAGTAAGAAAAGAAGATAGAATTTCAGTTTTAAGAAGTATGCTATGAGAAGTATTAAGTATTAGAAAAGTGAAGAAGTAAAGTAAGAAAAGAAGATAGAACTTCAGTTTTAAGGATTATGTTTCGAGAAGTAATAAATAATTAGAAAAGTGAATAAGTAAAGTAAGAAAAGAAGATAGAGCTTCAGTTTTAATGATTATGTTTTGAGAAGTAATAAGTATTAGATAAGTGAAGAAGTAAAGTAAGAAAAGAAGATAGAACTTCAGTTTTAAGGAGTATGCTTTGAGAAGTAATAAGTAATTAGAAAAGTGAATAAGTAAAGTAAGAAAAGAAGATAGAGCTTCAGTTTTAATGATTATGTTTTGAGATGTAATAAGTAATTAGAAAAGTGAAGAAGTAAAGTAAGAAAAGAAGATAGAATTTCAGTTTTAAGTTTTATACTTTGAGAAGTAATAAGTATTTAGAAAAGTGAATTAGTAAAGTAAAAAAAGAATATCTAATGATAAGTTTGCGTAGCAAGC